>NDFZ01005382.1:371747-404897 GCA_002192655.3 Mamestra configurata
AAAGTCAATTCATTTATTTCAACTAGACCATTAAAAGGCACTTTTGAACGTCAAATTTACAGTTTAAAATTAAAATATAAGTGACTCTAGTTGTCCATTCGCAAAAAGTAGATTCTTATGGAGAAGAACGGACAAGAAACTCCATAGTTACTCTTTTCAAATATAAGTTTTACAATATTTTGTATACATAGGTACATTGATCAATTGATTATATTATGTGAGCACAATGCATCCAACATTACACTAATATACAGCACACACTTATATACTATAGGTACAACAAAGCAATACCAGCAGAGATAAAATTAAGTTTGCTAGTAAGGGACATGGTACTCACATATTTACAATATAATTAAAAACAATGGATCAGTGTGTGAGTTAAATTACATATTAAAAACCTGAAAGTACACCAGTAAATAAAACAAGTTTGACTTTTTCTACTATACCCTCGATTGTCCTATGGAGCAGGACCAGCATGTTTCCAAGCATTCTTATCTTTAATATAATCATCTAGTTTGTAATATGCTTGTTTACAAAGTGTGGTTTTAATGTAAGTTTTAAATTTTCTTTCATTTAGTTCTAATATGTCACAAGGTATTTTGTTGTAACATTTAACACAGTACCCCATGAAAGATGTTCGTACTTTGGCTAATCTATAAAATGTTTGATCTAAATTGTTTTTGTTTCTAGTATTAAAATGATGTCTATCACTAATCTTGATAAAGAGATGTCGATTTTTTCTTACATACATAATATTCTCATAAATGAATTGACAAGGTACTGTCATAATATTTTTTTTTTTTAAAAGTTCCCTAAGAGAATCGCGGCGACGAAGATTATAAATGGCTCTAACAGCACGCTTTTGCAAAATAAATACAGATTCAATGTCAGCAGCACGACCCCACAGCAAAATACCGTACGACATAATGCTGTGAAAGTAACTAAAATAGACCAAGCGCGCGGTATCTACATCTGTTAACTGTCTTATCTTTCTAACAGCATAAGCGGTTGAGCTTAGCCGCCCCGCAAGAGATGTAATGTGACGAGAAATTGCAATAGGGACTTATTGCCCTTTGGTGAAACCGTACTGTTGTTCATGAAAGATGGAATTTTTATTAAAGTGAAGAAACATCTGATTAAGCATTAACTTTTCGAACACCTTACTGAGAACCGGCAGGATTGACACCAGCCTATAATTGTTGGGTTCATGACTATCACCCGATTTAAACAGTGGAACGACTTTACTGTGTTTCATGAGATCAGGAAATACTCCTTGATCCACACTAGAGTTAAATATGAGGGCTAAGTAGGGAGCAATAGTTTCAGATATAGATCTACAGACTTTTACAGACATTCCCCAAAGATCTTCTGTTGATTTAATTTTAAGATCTTTAAAAGCTTTTATAATGGCCTGGGGGTTTGTATGTTGAAACTTGAACTCTGATGGACATACCTTGACGTTCTTCCGAAGTAAGGCAGCAGAGAGCGCGGGTGACGAGTTAAGAGCCTCTGTCGTTTTACGAGGAATATCAGCAAAGAAGTTTTCAAATTCCTGAGCTACCTCTGCATCTGAGTTTATGGGGCCATGTACAGTATTTAAATTAAGTTCAGTTTCACGCTTTTTCTTACTACCAGTTTCATTATTTATTATTTTCCAGGTTGTTTTTATTTTGTCATCGGCTGATTTTATTTTATTGCTTTAGCTGTTTTGCATACATTTTTAAATGTTTTTGAGTATTTCGCAACATACTTATGAAAGCTTATATTATTCACATGTTGCTTTAGGCCATATAGTTCGTATAGCCTTTCCCTACTTTTGCGAATGCCTGGAGTTGCCCAATCACTAAATATAAACTTAGTGTATATACTTTTAGACTTAATTGGAAAAGGGGCATTAAATTCAGTGTTTAGTAATGAAAAAAACTCAGCGTAAAACTCATTTGGGTCATCTATGTTATTAAAACTTTGGACACATAGTTTACTGGATAAAGTATTATTAAGTTTTTCTAAATTTTTTATCTGTTATCGATCTAAATTTAATTTGAATTTTTTGTAAAGGAATGTAGGTGCAAAACGTTATTGATTGTCCACTGTGATCAGAGGGCAGCTTATTTACAATTTCTTTATGTAAGTAATCACAATCACAAAATATGTTGTCTATGCAAGTCGCAGAAGTAGCTGTAACTTGAGTAGGTTCAATAAAAACATTTGACAAATTAAATTTTTGTAGAATAGACTCAATAATCTGATACTATTTGAGTTTGTCTCTAGTAAGTTAATGTTAAAGTCGCCACATATAATTATTGATTTATTGCTAGTACTAACTTTTTTTAACACATCTTCCATTACAGAATCAAACACAGATAGATTCTGGTAACTTGGAGGTCTGTAGACACATACTACAACATGCTTATCTAGCTCAACACAGGACAATTCAATGGTGTGTTCAACCGATAGTTTAACAATGTCTTTTCTTTCTTTAGACTTAATATAACTTTTAATTAAAATTAATTATCCTCCATGTATCATACATTGTTGGCTGAAATGGCTAACTACACAATAATTTTCAAAATTAATGGATTCTACTTGGTAATCTTTTAACCAATGTTCAGTTAAGCAAACTACATGAGTGTAAAAGAATAAGATTTTTATATTGATTCTAAGTTGATATCATTCAATCCAGATCAATTCAACTATGTTATTTACAATGAAATAATCATGGTTGTCCCCTTTCTTTGTGTGACAAAAATGTATACAAAAATAACATGCTTCTGAAATTAAATGGTATTATTTTTCAACTGCTTTTTGAAAATTATAATAGAAAACAAAAGATTTTAAATTTTTGTAGAAAAGAAGACTGAAATAAATAGGTATGTCAATGTATATTGCTATTGTGGCGTTTTGTTTGTAGTCATGGTATTTTGATTATTATAAGCTGTTGTAGAACTATTTTTCTTCGAATTTTGTTTACATTCGTTTTATAGAAAGTGATATTTTCTTACCATCAGCATCTGGGCAGCCGCCTCCAATGTTTGTATAGCCGAATTATCCATTGTAACACTTAATTTTTAAGATCAAATTATGAAAAAAGATGAATGAGAGGCAATACCCAAAACACTTAAGAAACGTGCTATTAAGTAAATGTGTTGAAAAGTCACATAATTATTGAGAAAAACAGTCAAAATATCACGAATTTATTCGTAAATTTTATTACATGTCAATTGTCAACCATTATAATGACAACCACAGATTATGCACAGCGGCAATCTATCAACATTTTGGAAAAAGGACAAAGTTTTCATGGAATTTGAGCTTTAATGTTTAACATTTAGCGGTGAAATTCATTCATATAAAAAAGCGAGAATGAGAAAGCGACATCTGTACGGTGACATTTATAGGTTTGGGTTGTCCCAAGAAAAAATGTTTTACTTTGTCAATGCTGATCATAAAAATACAGACTAGAAAACTAGTGGTAAAAACTACCCTGGCGAACTTGTTGAAGGCCATCAGCTGATGCATAACCTCCCAAAGTAGTTCAGGCGTCTTAGTCCCGCCCATAGATGATAGTAATATTACATATTCCGCCGATAAGTGCGATTACCGTTACCTACATGCCATCGAAGAAAATAAAATTAGCTTTTGACCCGTGGCCTTAGAGAGTGACAGTGCTAAACATGCGACGCCCCCTACTGACAAGTTTCAACCGATGGCATGCATCCACACATTGAGCTAAGACGAGTTTCTGAGGTCACTCATTCTCAAATCAAACTGTGGCTATGCTTCTGCCTATGCGATAGAGTCAATATTTGTACCTACCTACTGTGTCTGTGTGAATCGGCTCGGGGCATGCGGTATCTTTTTCGTAAATAGTAGGTACTAAATTAACGGATTTGGTGAAATATAACGGAAGTTAACGAGTCACATTTTTAAAGTTAACTTAAAAGTTAATCCGTTAGTCAACATTTTTTAACTTCGTTAATTAACGGATTTGCGAGTTAATGCCACATGCTTAGGTACTGTCTATAATCTCTCGAAACCCCCATTTAACCAAAAAACCGCCTCGGAGCGAGTCGGACTCGTCTACCGAAGGTTTTATTCCTTGGTGCAAAAAACTATTCAGTACTACCTAACTATTTTTCCATATTCAAGGTTATTTTCTTTAATTTTATGCGACCGGAAAACTAAGTCTTGTTTGTAAAAGGTTTTTGGTGATTACATCAAAACAGTGCTAGTAAGAGACGTAGGTAATTTTATTTTTCCTGTAAATCTTACATAGATCACATAGATTTATTTCAGACATTTGGCTATGTAAACTTCGGAGATAAGCAAGGGGAAACATGATTTTTCTGAAATTTGCTAGGTACCGTAAAATGCTTTAACATTGCCTTTATAGCTCAACATTGCCTAAATTCAAAAAAGTTAAATTATTCCCGCTGCGAAATGTTTTATTGTCTATGGTATTACTAAAAGCAAGTCGGCAATCTGTATGGCAGCATTCGATCCGATCATACGTCACTCCAAATTTTAGTTAACAAACTGTCAGTGTCAGTTTCATTGTCAGTGCGGATACTCGCTTTTTACCGGCTCTCAGGAAAATTTCATTTTTTGAGTATTTATGCTTTATTTTCTAGCGTAATATGTTATATAGCAAAGAAAATATGCTCTTTTATGTATTTAAACTGTTTTTTCTGTATTATATCTTAATTTAAACCGTTAAATCATGGTCGGCAAAGTTGTGTCAGATTTTCGCAACTTTTTACTCAACATTATCTAGGGTTAGGGCTGCCACTTTTAATTTTTTCAACAAACTCTTAGTCGACCGTGGTTTTGCTTGTGTAATTGTTTTTTTTGTAATTGATCTAAGAACGTTTTATAGAAGCTAGAACTATTGTTTCTTTATTTATCATCATCAGAAATTAAGGATGTCGAATGTAATTTTCTTTAAGTCATTTATAGTACCTATGTTATCATATTGTTCGACAGATTTTAAACATGAGCAACCCACCCAAGAGTAGAAGAAAACCAGGGGCTAGACAGTACTCCGATTATTCGCAGGAGATGCTGAATGTGGCGGTAGATTTAGTCACATGTAAGAAAATATCTTCATACGAGGCGGAGAAGCAATTCGGTATTCCTAGGCGTATTCGGTATTCATTATACGTAATAGGTACCGACATTATTATTTTTTAAATGTTATTACCTACCTACATATTTGTTTTCCTATGAAAAAATGTTATTAGAATTTAAGTACAACAATTTGATTTCTTAAAAATATATTTGAATATTAAGAAAAATTGTTGCATTTCCTTTGGGGCAGCCCTACACCGAAATCACTTTTGTATGGGAGTTTTAGAGAAACCTGCACAACTTTGCCTAGCATTGTAATATTAAAATTTCTTGTGCTATTCAAGATTCAGTGAAGTCTGGCGTGGAAAAGAACTTCATGGCAATATGGGTGTCAAATCCGTTACCAAAATACCTATTAATTTAAAAACATATTATGACAGGCAATGTTGTAGTTTTTACCTCAACTTTGCCTACGTTTTCAAAGCAATTTTTTGGTGCTTTATAGGTGTTTTTTTTACTAGTAGCAAATGTATTCCTATAGCTTAAAGTCCAATATTGGACAGTAATTGAAAAAACATACGACTTTCTTAACGATTAAAGATTTATCGAAGAAAAACGTCAAAATCCATGCAAAGTTGCAGCATTTTACGGTACCTACCTACTGAGTTACCTATTGAGGTCAGATAGGTAGATAGCAAAATGCAGGATAGGTAGGTACCTATAGGCCTCGAGGGTAACACGATACACCCTGGAAAGACTGGTCTCAGATTTCCAGCTTCTGATAACCCGTAACGACTGTCAATGATCTACAAATGGTATTCGGTACAAACAGACATGCACTCGAGGCGCGGAGGAGATCTTCGTTGGTAGATATGTTATGAATAGTCACCAATCCACGGATCGACTTCGACAAGAGTTGAAGATCGACCCAAGCACCTACTGAAAAAAATTCAAAAAAATTGGTCCCCTTTGCTTTCCCTTCCTCGCCCCAACGCATGCGAAGGCATCCATCACTTTTTGAACGATGTTTTTCAACAACCACAATTCACAGCTCAGCCGAAGGGCGTAACTACCTTTCTAGCATTTACTTAAGACTGTAGCAAGCAGAACCCTCCCAGGTAAAGTATTATTGGGTCTTTCCTCCAGAAATTTCTCAGTAGCAACCCGGAAACTGGATTTGACTGGTTTTGTCACCGGTTGAAGCCAATATGCTCGACCGATTGCTATACCTAATTGAAAAGTACGGTGCGCAAAAAGGTCAAGTGTCAAAGATTAGTTTTTCATATTTAGATAACTTTAAGTAAAAATAATTAAGTATAATAATTGTCTAATACATGATCCTCTGTATGCAAAAATCACGAGGGACCACAGCTATACCAACTTGGTAGACGATTATGAAGTAGCTATGATCCCGAATTCGCCCACCGCTGAGCACAGGCCTCTTTTCTTGTGCAAATTCCCAGGTTTCTATGCCAGCATCATCCAGGGTCTATCCGCGATGGCAACAATGTCTCCTGCGCATCTCACCGCCGAACGACCGACACTTTTTCCACTCCGTCACCTCATACTCCACCATCACCGAGCCTTGCCAGCTGTCCTATCCAGCTCCATTTTAGTTCCGTAATTCGTTGTTAGATTACCCACTTAGTTCTCGATAAATTAGATAGGTTCCTACATATTTTAATTCTAGTTTGCCCCTGCTAAGGGGTCTATGGATAAAGGATACCAACTTTAGATTAAAAAATAAACACAATAATTTCATATTCTTCCATAATAATTATTTTTATGCTATCTGTATCTAAACATGCATATTATATGTATGATGTATAAAGACGCTATAAATGATTGATTTCAATTGTCCTTCATGCCACGTTCAGGTTGATGTTATTTTAAAGTTGATTACTCGTTGTAATCATATTCATGTACCTACCTATGCATGACATAATATGAACAACTAGCAAGCTTCCAAGCAGTAGGTATATAACACATAAAAAACTTGATTTTTACTAGATTCCTGACCTTGAGTCTTTGCATATTAATGTTGTTTTCTATTCTTAGTCGTTTGTCTAGTTAATGTAGGTACAACTTGTGCATACACGAAAATTGAACATTTACTGGTATCAAACTGATGAAATTATACAATTACCAAATAGAATCTGTTATAAATTAAAAACTGGTCTTTTCGCATCCCCCACCTTCGGCTTTTCCCATCCTCCATTAATCCAGCAAATGTTGGTTCAACTTGTAAATACACAAAAAAATACTATAAAATAAAACTGGTTTCTAAACTAGTCTGTAACATTGTAACGATACTTACTGCTGTTATTATACAGTTCATCAAATATTCTAATCATATTCATGCATGCACATAAATATCTACCTACCAAGTACCAGCCAGTACTAATGTACCAGATAGGTACAGTCAACCACGTCACTTGGACAGTTGGGACTACAGAAAATGCCAGCACTGCTACGAAACGGCGAGCGACACGCAGTTGATTGTACGGATGCCATGTACCACTTGCGAAAATCAAGCAAAAAATATTCGAAATGTTTTTTTCAATAGAACAAAAGAACAGTTTTTCCCTAAACATTTTACATACCTACCTATTAATGTAATTTTTCATCCTCGATAATTTGCAACCTTCTGTTTAATAAATGTTTGTCCAACTTGTGCTTGCACAAAAACTGACCATTGAGAAACAATACTGGAATATCAAGTCTGTACAATCTCAACCACCTTAAATTCTGTTTTTCAGTGATATCAACTTTTTGAATGACTAGTCTATCTTTGTAAGGCTCTAATTCTTCCATGACTATATCACACAGACCACATGGGTCTTTGGTGTAAAAGGTCAAAACTGGTGGTCCATCTGTAGTGTGTGCTCTGCAATAGTAAACCAAAGTAATAATCAATAAAAAAAAAACATTTATAAAATATATTTTATTGATTTTCAATCATTTATGCGATAGAATACAACCATTAACACTTTCCATATTGAAGTTTATGTACAAGAGATATGGATATAAAAATTAGATATTATCTCAACAATATAATATAATCTGTTAACTTTTAAAGCTGTCTCTAGCAAACACACAAACCATTCATTAACAGCAAATAATTCCTAAAAAGGCACAGTAGATAATGAAAACAAAGTCGTCAGAATATGATGAAACTTACAATTTCTCAATCATGATAGATGAAGCACCACCACCACCATTGCAGATAGCGGCGACACCCTTTTCTCCCTTCTTAAGAGCATGGCACAAGTGTACAACAATTCTAGTTCCAGACATGCCAATAGGATGACCAATACTGACAGCTCCTCCATGAATGTTGAGCTTAGATGGGTCAAGTTCCAGCAGTTTTTGGTTAGCAACAGCAACAACACTGAAGGCTTCATTAATCTCCCACATGGCAACATCCTCCTTCTTGACACCAGTCTTAGCTAGAAGTTTGGGAATAGCAACTGCTGGTGCAATTGGGAAGTCAACTGGGTCACACTCTCCATCAGCATAACCAACAACACGTGCAAGGGGTTTGAGATTAAATTGTTGAGCAGCCTCAGCAGTCATGAGGACCATGGCTGCAGCACCATCGTTCAATGTTGAGGCATTTCCAGCTGTTACTGTACCATTCTCCTTCTGGAATACAGTTCCCAGTTTGTTGAACTTTTCAAAGTTGACCTTTTTGTACTCCTCATCTTCTGCGAACATTACTGGCGCGGCTCCTCTCTTCTGAGGCACAGGGACTGGTACAAGCTCATCAGCGAAAGTTTTATTTTCATATGCTGCTGCACTCCTCTTATAACTAGAAATAGCGTAGTCATCCTGTTGTTGCCTTGAGATGTTTAATTTTTTGGCTGAGTTTTCAGCACAGTTGCCCATGTGGAATTTATTGTATACATCAGTTAGACCATCATACACAATACCATCAAGTAACTGTGTACCTCCATATGGGACGTCACCTCTCCTCAAATAGAAAGGCACATTTGACATAGATTCCATTCCTCCAGCTAATATTACATCTTGTGTACCAGTTTGTAAGCCTTGAACAGCCAGCAAAATGGACTTCATGCCAGATGAACAAACTTTGTTGATAGTTGTGCAAACAGTGCTTTTAGGCAGACCACCAAAAATTGCAGCTTGCCTCGCTGGAGCCTGGCCCGCAGCAGCTGAGCAAACATTGCCCATGTATACCTAGAATAATTAAATAGAATAAAAAAAAAAATATCTAAGAGATATTTGTATTTATATGATACTGGCATGAGTCTAGGGCTAAAGAAAATTTTTCACAACAATTAGTTTTATAAAGTTTTTGTAAAGGCTAGTTAAAAATTCAGGCACTAAAAATTTTAGAATAGCTCCTAAGAACTAATATTTATGTTTTTTATAGGTATAGGTTCACATCATTTAAAAATTGAGTAGATAAAAGAACCTAATTTTTAAAAGTAATTTGTTAATATTATTACACAAAATGTTTTTTTAATTTTGATAAAATTGTATACAAGTAGATAAAAAAATAGTTTTAAATAACAGTCAGTAATTATGGAAATATTAAAAAAATAAAGTATCTAAGTAATAAAAATCAGTTTTCATTGTTATCATTGATGATAAAAACTCATCAGCTAATCTTGTCAGAAACATGACAATTAATGAATACACATTTATTAGCTTGTTTTAATTATAAAACCATTCACCTATATGAAATTCCCTAACTGTTCATGGTGAAATGATAACTGTAAATCGATGGAAAATATGAGAGAAAGTAGGCTGAATCAATTAACCTCTTTAATTTCCTCTGCAGGAATGCCGGCTCTTTCCACTGCTCCTTTGACGGCAACTGCACCAAGTTCCGTGGCTGAAAGGCTCGACAGGCTACCCCTGAAGGAGCCTATGGGAGTCCTCACCGCAGACACGATAACCACATCGTTGAGGGAAACTTTTGAAGAATACGCTGCCATCGCTTTAAAAAGCTGTCGATCAATATAAAGTCGAATTATTAAAAACTTATTGAAATCACGAGAGTCAATTATGGTAATTTAAAATATTATTATTCTCGGAGAGTAGTGACTAGGCAGGCAATCACTCTACGACTGAATCGAAATATAAACTTTGATAGAAGGAAGACGAACCTTATTTGTTTGGTGCATTTTGATGGTAATAATTCTACTTCCTTTTATAAACAACATGATTTATTCTTTTAAAAACTATTGTAAGTGTACACCAAGAAAAGCTACTGACGCACTGATAGTAATTGATAATACTTATCGCTGGCAAATTATAAAAAACATTTACATAAACTTATCTATTTGAGAGAGATACCCCACGGACTTTTCAAGTTGAATTAAAAATCTTATTGTTCAGGACTTAAGGTTGATTATCGTAATAAATCTGTAGAATAAGATTTTACGAGAAAAATACTTTGAACCATAGATTGTTCATTTCAAGTGTTAAATATGTCACAACATTAAAACCTCTGGGAATGATGTAAGGCAGGGTGAAAAATTCAAAGCATTATATATAAAATCAAAAGAAGTGGCATAATTAAGACGTACGTTATGATAATTGTGTTGTTGTTTTGTTTTCTTTAGAATTAAATAAAGCTACAATACAAATCTAATGACTTTTAAATTGTTTTGTGTTATTGTCAAAATGTACTTTAAAACGAGCATGCGCAGTTGCCACAAAAGGGGAGACTTTTGACAGCTAATGCACCAATCATAGATGCGGGTGCTGGACAATTATGTCAATGTCATAAATTACAAACAGCGGGAAAATAATATGTTCTCATTCAGCCCAACAAGATTTCATTTTTCATTTCAATTAACGATGACAGACGACCACCCCATGGAACGTTCGTAGGTACTTTGGACGTTGACTTTGCCGGCCAACTATGCACCCTAAGAATTTTAGAGTATCTTCTACATTCCTACTACTCTTCCCAACTTCCGAAGCAGGTAATAATCGTTTAGATCGGAAAATAAGCATTAAAAAATCGAGCATTCCGAAATTGACATGAAAAGGTACCCCGTTTGAAATATAAGAATAGATAAGTTTTGGGTTGTACAACAACACAAAAGAAAACATACTTACAACTTCCAATATTTGCTTTCGATAATTACATATTTTTGATGATGAAATGACCTTACAACATAAAAATATCTCCATGAATAATAGAGGATCAATCCCATCCGAGACGATATGGAGTATGTACTTATTCAATCATTTATGCATTCCGCGACAAAGCAGCTCCAATTCCGTATAAATAAAGAAAAGAAACGGCTGTAAGAATGTCTGGAGATATTCTGAAGCGAAAAATGCATCCCCTTGAAAATTATTCTCCCGCCACCCTTGAGTAGGCCACGCGTCACAAAAAAGTACATTCCCGCTGTTCTCACATTCTTTTGAAATCCCGTATCATGCTAGGCCAACTCATGGTCGAAGGGTGGCAACTTACAACCGATCTTCGGTCGACTGTACACCAATAATAATTTAAAGAATTTAGTACAGACGCCAGCACATCAAGCTACCCGAAACTGTGAAACTTTCACAATCAACCTTGATTAATACAATGCTTCAGCGATAAAGTTGAAAATCTATTAAAGAAATTAGACAGTTTGTTGTAGTTTGATGTGCTGGCGTCTGTACATACATAAACGATACGGTTTATTACATGTATTAACTTTTGCTCGCGACTTCGTATGTGAATATCCCGTTTTTTCGCGTTCCTGTATAGCCTTTCTCATGAATGTGGCTATCATATAGAAATAATTTTCAAATCCGACCGGTAGTTCCAGAGATTAGCGCGTTCACACAAACAAACTCTTCAGCTTTATCATTAAATTATCACATAAGAATAGATTTTTGATCGATATTAGTTTAATTTATTTTTTTGAAAATCGATTCCTATCTTGTAATCGACTTCTGTTTTAAATAAACGCATACGGCACACCTCTAGTGCGTACCTGCTGCTGGTACAAGCTGAATGTGAAACAGTATCGCAATTTTCTCGTTTACTATAAAAATCATCACAAAAATATATTTATTCAGTTTTATCATTCAATTAGTAGTTAATTAAAAACAAGTTAGTGAAACAAATGAGTGTCGTCTGATAATAATGTTATGTTAGACAGCTGACAACTGATGGGCTGAAGTGTCTACAAAAAAATCAGGAAATCAGGTTAGTGTTTTATATTTACTAAAACGGTAATTGTATCAAACCACCAAAAGCTTCTTGTTTTATTTAGTTCCGTAACGATGGTCTTTACAAAAGTGTTATTGGAGAGATTTTCAATTTGATAGGGTTGTTCCACATATAAAGCAGTATCAGTGGGTTGCTACCTTGGGTAGCCTTTAGAGTAGGTTTAGGGTTTCTCAATATCCTGATGTCTAAATAAATAACGTAGTTTTGGTCAAGCAATTTCATACGTTACACTTGGATTGCTATTTAATTTGCTACTACCTACTTAGAAAATTGCTTTATATGTTTGTGTTAGTTTTAAAAAGTTTACCTTAACTTGATATGTAAAATGAAATACCAATGTGAAATTATTGTATAACGAAATATTAAAGTCAGGGTAAGAATTCTAATTCATATTTTCATAAATGGGCGTAGAGATCTATCTACATTAGTACACCCAATTTGGTTCACAAAACTTAACTGTTTTTATGTCTGCTAGCTTTTTTCCATAGCTTGCATCCAAGTCTTTCTAAAAACTATGCATTTTTCTTAGTAACATAGTAGCCTATGTAGCTTTCTATCGCTGAATGAGTTTAGTATTTAGATCAGCATACTTCCAGAGAAAACTATTTACAAACATAATACCTATGTCTTTTCTAAATACAAGTTCAGATTTTATTCTGCCAATTCTGAACCTATCTCTTGATGAACAGAAGAAAATAGGGAATATGGAAGCAAATACATCATAAAGGTTCATAAGCCTTGCTTATGTGTCTTCTATTCTAAACGCTGTCTGTTCGCAGAACAATCATCATCATCTGCCTAGCCTTTTCCCAATTATATTGGGGTCGGCTTCCAGTCAAAGGACCTAGGACCAATTTAATGTGCTAAATGTCATTTATTAAATTAATCTTGGTCTGAGTTACCAACTCAAAAGGGAATGGGATGATCAAAAAATTCAAACATGGTTGTAAATGTAGGTATATCTATGGAGTTTCTTGCTACTTCATATCCATAACATAGGATAAACTTTTGTTCATGATACTTAGGCCCAGTTTTGAGAGTTTCATATTATATCCTATTATATCAACTCCCACACAGAACTGCTTCAAGGACTGATGGACGGACTATATACCTCCAAGTTATTTGATACACATGCATCATCTAATAGCTGCTAGTGTATCTTACCAAATAATAATACCATTCTAGATAATACCTGCCAGTGTATCTTACCAAATAATAATACCATTCTAGAACTCTCATATGGGGATGTGAAAGCCCATTATGAGAAACTAAAATTGTTGTATGTGAACAACCTACCAATTCAATTCTAAGCATCATACAGGCCATTCATCTAGCAAAATTATTATGACATCATGAATTGAATAATCGCTACAAGTATGAGATCAGATATTGTCTAACCTTATCTGTTATTCAGTTGAGAAACAACATCTGTTACCTTAGAATTTATCTATCATACTATCAGTGCATTGTGAAAGTACTGCAGTTTACTTAGCATGTGTTTCTTCTTATGTTATCTTGGTATTTCAGATAAGTGATTTAACAACAGTATTGCGGTACCGTTATATTAATTAATATTCTGTTGTATGTTTTAATTGTTTTAGTGATTATAGTAAACTGGTCATTGGTAACTAATGGCTTTATAAACATAGAATGGCAAGTGAAAAGTGATTAAGTTGTGTAAAGAATCATTCATTGTTTTCTCTATTGTTTCCATTAAACGGGTCTAAGGTAATGTATAAAATAATATACTTTGTGGCTATTTGTCTTTCATGTTTTAAAATTATGCTACCTTGGGAAATGTTAGTGTGTGAATGAAAATGTTTTTAAACATATTTTTTACAGTTTCATATCATATTTACCATCAAGGTTACATACACCTACTGACGTGTTTGAAAATTTTCTCAACAAGTGGAATATGGTTGTAAAATATTGTATGTCGATGGTACAGTTTCCATTTGCTAAATTAATTTTGGCAACTGGAGAATAACACTGTTATCAATGTGTAACAAGAAATAATCCCAAGTGATTCATACTTGTGTACCATGTTTTAACTACTTACCTGACACTCTTGGCATTACTGTGTTAACGTTAAGCCACATTTGACGCACTGCTACATACAATAATTAGGCATATTAGCAAGTTAATTCATATGTAAATACGAACAACATTGTGCATTCACCAGCTAACCATGTACAAGCTGTGGAAAATCATCACTACAAAATGTGCCTTTTTGTGTTACTTTAATTTTTTTTTCAAGTTTTACCATGATAATTAGTGAAGTCCTTGTTGCAGGGTCAGCGAAGCGCGCGGGCTATGACTTAGGCCATGCAATAAAAATGGAAGTAGTCAATATAGGCGAAGGTCGGTACGAACAAAGTGAAAATGTTCCGGGAAGCAGTATCGACAGCGACGCCTCCAGCAGCGCCTTCGAGAGCAACGACAGCGATCACTACAGCGAAGACTTGGACAAATCATCAGAAGATGGTGACTTGAAGGAAGATCTGCAAAAGACAATACCAGAATGCTACAAATCCGACTCGAACTTTTCATCACACACGGCTAGCATCACAAATGACGAAGAGTTTCAGGCTACGGCGTTGTGCCAGTTTATGGATATATTGAATGATTTAGACGAAGTTTTAGATAAGTCTTTACTTGCATGTCTTGACGATGGAACGAAAAATTTCGACAGCGATGAAGAGGATCTCATTTGTAAAATTAAAGAAGTTATTGGCGAGGCTCAAGGAGAATCAGATCGTTCGGAAGCGCAAAGTTCTGTGGACGACAATACTCAAGTAATAACATGTTCGAATGTACATGCATCAGCGCCGCATATGGAGGAAATGGACATCACACCAAGTATATCTGAAAGGTCAAATCTCACAAGCCTTGGACGTTCGAAAAGTTTTTCAGAGCTCACTGACAATGATCGGCAGGCGTTAGTTACATCATTAGAGAGAGCAAGTACGACGAACGACACATTGCGAAACTCGATGAGGAGATTAGACCCTATTGTTCTGCCGGCGATAACCGCGGAGTCGTCTTGCGAGCCTCTAACGTTGCCGGTGATACTTTTTCTGGAGCATAACATTAACATGCGGCCGACGAGCGCTCCGATACAGCTGCAAGTGACGGCGGCTAATCTCAGTAGTGACGGTGCTTCGGGGCCTTTGATTGTGGGGCGGCGTGCTTTGCTCATGAATCGCACGCTTTCACTCCCGTCTCCGGGGGACAGTGACGTCACGACCGGGGACTGGACTGGACGGAATACTGCCAGGAGTACCGCAAGGAGCACTAGTGCGTCCAGTTCGTCCTCCGAGTCGCTGGACGTCGCTCCCATCATCCAAAATGCTGCAAGTGCCACTGAGGAGAGGTAATTATAATATTCATTGAAATTTAACTGTGTTATACTTTGCAGTTAACTCTTGCATTGAGCAACCTTCGCGATTTCGGTAATACATTACTCATTTCATTCTCATAATGAGGTCAGAGGATGTGATTTGATGATTCATGAATTTAATATAATTTTCTCTAAAAGTCTGATGATATGTTACGACTTTTTTGCAGAAATGAAGAGACTGAAGAACCTCCTTTTGGAGTTTGGCCACATCGTATGAGTGCCATGCTGGCGTGCCTCAGCTGTACCGTGGGAATATTTAATATATCTAGATTTGCCATATTCAGTGTTCATTTTGGAGGTAATGAATGGACTTTTATGTAATTAATTGGATTCACCTAATTTCCTAGTTTCTTTATAATGGTTCTTTTTTATTGTTGCAGCAAGCTTCATAATACAGTTTTTTATACTGTCGTTTTTAATTGGAATACCATTGTTTACTTTGCATTTGTGTTTGGGCCAAGTGCTGGAGTCGGGCCCGGTGGACATGTGGCGTATATCGCCGATATTCCAAGGCGTAGGCGTCTCGTTGCTCATTACTCAAGCCGTGATTGGCATGTACAGTATAATAGGCCTGTCTTGGATATTTGTTTACTTTAGAGACTCTTTTATAACGTCCAATGACAAATACAAATGGGCACTACCACACGAATTCAATTTTGAAGGTGAGTCAACCATGACATAATTAATTCGCTTATTGTTTGGACAATGTCAACAAATTCGGTGATATTAATCAGCAAATGAAGCCGGAAGTCGGAATGAAGGTCTTCAATTTACACTACTACTTTTTCCGTAAGTGGAACTAGGAAATAGTGTCAGACTGATAATGTTTTCTTCAAATTACAGATGCCGTTGCGAGGAATGGCACTTATAAAATACAGGAAACTTTGCCGCAGTATTTTCACGGCGAGGTTTTACAAAGGAATTTGGGGTCCAATAGTTCGTATTTCGGCACAATAAAGTTTCAAGTAGCTTTCAACTTAGCGGTAGTGTGGATGATAGTGTTCGTTGCGCTGAGTAAAGGATTGAGGTCTTACGGCAAGGTAATAAACATTACAGTCTATACCTCGTCATTGTAACGTAAAGGTAATTTCCCACGAAAGTGTAACGAATTATAATTGTGATTGCAGGCTGTCTACATGCTGATATTCCTACCGATCTGTGGTACATTAGTGCTATGTACCAAATTGCTCACTCTAATACCGTACGACACCGTCGTCAATATATTCTCCGAGACTGAATGGAGCGAATTCTTCATTAATAGTAATGTATGAATATTTTTTTCACCTCAGAATATCTTAAAAGATCTTATCTCCTTCACGTAATTGTAACTTACTAACCTCTAATTGCGCAAACAAAAGAATAACTCAACAATAAGTGCACCTCTATACAATCCATGGTCACAGAAATTTCGTTCTTATTTCAAATTGTTTTTTTTTTCAGAGTTGGGCAGCGGCGGCTCAAGAAACATTCCTAACATGGGGCCTCCTTGGTGCCTGTATAATGCAACTAACATCACATAAAAACTCTAAAAACAAAACTAATGTAATACTACAGAAGGAGAGTGCGTGTATCGTGGCATTTACGTTCGCAGTTCTGCTACTGGGATCGTTTTTGGCCAATACTTGCGTGCAAATATTGAAGAATTATGGCTATGTTTATATACCGGGCAGCTTCGGTGAGTTTTACGTGTTTGCATAATATTTTATGGGTGTACTATTTTATTTTGGTAGGCTTGCGAATATCTTTAACAGGGTAGGGTAGTCTAGAATTTAGATACAGTTTGGGGTATCCTCTTTGAAGGGGAATATCCCATAATATTAGTACCCATAGTATGACAGTTCTGCTTTTCAATAGTCTATTCAATGCTTAGCCTAATCATCATATTTACCGATCAATGACTTCATTACACAGGACATTTATAAACCGGTTAAACTAGTTACTTTAGCTGCATTTGGTGTCAATTAAGCCTACGCCAATTGATATTAATATGCTTCTAGTAATGTTTAAAATAGTAATGAATACGCTTTGCGAAATATACATTTTACGTTTAAACATACCGCGAAATTCAAGTATGCTGTGTGCAATATCAATTTCGCGGTAATTTTTTTATGCATCGTCTGGTCTGTCATACTAATAGGTAATTTAAAAATGAAAGTTTGTTTGTTTTCAAATGAGTATTTTATTTATTATAAAAATATATTGGTCACTGTTTATCAATTCATAATTTGCAAATGACATTGTTCTTCGTTTTTACTTAGACATAGAATTTAGCAGTACACATTAGTACACATGCAGCCAGTTTCACGTAAATTACGTATTGTCTTCAATACAATCCATATAAAACCAACATGTTCATTAGATATTAAAATAAAAAATATAATAAAAATTTAGGTATTATACCGTTTGTGTACATCTACTTGGCAGCTACTTATTAACTGTGAAATTAACTACGCAACTCGCGATGCGCTAATCGGCCGATGACGTAGGTACTATGATTTGTATACTATTGTAGTATTTCGATTTGGCTTCAGTTACAGCCACAAACGTCATTCGACCTGGAATTTACACTGTAATGCAATCCTAACAAGTATACAGTCTCTTCACCACACAGCACAGCAGAAGGTCAATTGTACTTAAAAAAGTACTAATAGAAATCGTAACATCACCTCGAAGACAATCAATGTCAAAATGTAGGGAAATTAGAGATGTTTTTGACAGAATGCTATCGTTCCTTTTAACTACGTTTATTGCCCCCTTAGTTCAGGGCTTTCCATACAAAGATACGTTCAAAATCAAAAATCAAAATCCTCTTTATTGTTAGGGACACATTAGGGACACATTTTGTATGAGCTGATCACACAATGTCCAGGGGCCATCTTTATTCCGAATTGAAAAAGAGCAAAGTGCTCTCTTACTGTTTATCTCCTATTTCTCGGCTTTAACGTGACGCTTCAGGTTTCGGTAGTATAAAACCAGTAGATTCGGAGCAAATCGGCTGTCACAGATGGAAAGACAGATACACTAGGGATCCCTTTCGTCATTCGGACGTACGGAACCCTAAGAAGCTTTATGAGTAACTAGTCTAAAACGTAAATTATTTTGTTTACAGAAACGGTTAAATCCACACAATTCTTATGGCCTATCTCGGAGCCTATGCCAGGCAACGTAGTCTCCACACCAGTGCGCTACATGGGACATTACGGCAGTTTAGTAGGAGTTACGGTGTGGAAGACTGGCAACACTGCGCGAACAATCAGCGGCTGGCAACCCTTGCAACTGGCAACACAGATCGTGCCGGCTACGCTTGCTGTGTTGCCTGCTAATTTGGTAAGTTTTATATTTAAATGTTGCTAGGGTATACAAATACCAACACACCTATTTATCGGTAAAAAAAGTTAACAATAATTTAATTTTTGTTATCTACAAAATCAGAGTTATGATAATTATGTCATAAAAAAACAGTATTTACCTATTCATGCCTGGTTGCAGAAAATAAAGATTTTTAGAGATAACTTCATTGTAATTAATATGTCAATCATTGTATTGTACAGAGGACCACAATTCTGTGGTTCTGTGTTTTGTCCTTGAATTTACGCTGAGTTTTTGGAACAAACAATAATAGAAAAAAATGATGTGACAGTTTCTCGCTCGTAAACCGCTGTGATTGGTTGAATTAAATGGTCAACAGACAGTATTCGTTGCAGATACTGGGGGTTATACGGGGTATCAATACAAAATGAGACCAACTTATACAGCCCGTCAACTCTGTAAAAATCTCACCTTGAAAACTTTGGTGGACTGGGGTGAAGTCAACTGTCATTCCACTTTGATTTGATGGATCCGACAGCTCACTTCGCAATTTTTTAATCACACTACAAGTTTTGTTATTGACATGTGATTGAAGTTACACACATGACATAATTAATAACAAAACGTACCAATAACAATTGCTCAATGACAAACCTTACATAACTTTTATTTATATTGGCATCTTGATTCTTCAAACAGGCATACATGCCAGTAGGGTTGCCGGGCGTCTACATAAAGCCGGATATAGTAAGGCGTTTAGGATGAGTGTCCGGTCAAATTTGACGGTGTCCGGCTTGTCTGGCTTTGTTAGGGTTTTTGAATTTTGCCAGTACTGTAATACCTCAAGATACTTTTTAAAAAAGCTTCGTTTTACTTACAAGGATACTTACTGCTAAAATATAATTTTGAAGACACACAATTCTGAATAGCATAAGTAGTCCGGCATTTTTTTTTTAAATTACCCAAAATTCCGGCTAAATTGGCTGGTCTGTTCGGCTTTGAAGTTTTAAGACCTGGGAACCCTACATGCCAGTACTATTAACCAACAAATAACAATCTTATATTATCTAACTCGACAGCTCAATTATTTCCTCGTAAACTTTATAACAGTTAGCACACCGCGAAGTTATATCTTTTTATTGCATAGACTTTGAATAGGTATGGAATATGACCTTGATTCTATGTGGCCTAGAATTTGCTTTACGACTGTGTGTATGAAATTAGTTTAATTGTGTTGGACTAGCCTTGTTTTGGATAATGAGAGACAATGAAAGTGAGGATTAATAGTTTGGATTTGGGTTTTAATTTGGTCTCCATAAATCTGCAGGCCAAAGGAAAAGGGGCGCATCTACCCTTTTAGAAAGAAAAAATGAATTTAATGTCACAGAACTGACATGCATACAAAATGTATGTTTTTATATGTATTTGGAATCAGCGAAACAAGGCACATCTAGTAAGATATTTCTATGCCCGAGATACACAAATAAAAAACCTTGTGGCGTTCTCCCTTCACGAACCTTACAGAACCATTCGTTTCGGGATGAAATCAAATGGTTGTGAGCTTTGCAGATGCGCTCTTGTTAGGGATCCGTATTCAACAAGGAACGTTATAGTTTCGCCGTGTCCGTCTGTCTGTCCGCGGTTTAGCTCAGAGACTCTTAGCACTAGAAAGTTGGAATTTGGTATGGGTATAGAATCATATTAATCAAGCCGACATTGGATAAAATAAAATCTCGTAAAGTACCTTACACGTAAAGTGGTGAAGTTTTTTTTATAGTCTATTCCATGATGTGGGGTGTCGTTGGATAGGTCGTTTATAAATATTGAGGGTGTGCGAAAACCATTTTTCCATCCAAGAATCCGTTTGCGAAATATTAAGCTTAAAAGTGCTTATTTTTTATTAGGGTCAAATGTCTCCCCCCCCTTCCAGCTAAATGGTTGTTTTTGGAGACGTGAATAAATTCATGGTAGTAGCATATACAACAAATTAAAAAAAAACTATTACAGCTAAGTAGGGCTTTACAAGTTAACGAGTAATAGTCGACCAACGACGTGCAACTACGGAACGCTGCGCGTGGCCCGACACGCACTTGGCCGGTTTTTGCCTATAACGGCAGAATTATTCCCGCAAGCTATGAAATGATACCATTATACCAACGTCAACGAGTAGGTATTCTGATATGGTGTGGTTTTCAAAAGGTTCGCGGAACGAATGTGTCATTGTTATCAGCTATTGTTCATTTTATAAAATTGCAGTAGGTACTTGTAAAGAAAATTATTTACTTATTGAAAAAACTGAGAATTCCAGGTTTTATCGTACTGCGTTGATAGCCACAAAAATGATGAGAGACTACTCATCACGGAATTTCATATAATAACTGGCAAGTCCTTATTCTTGGAAATTTAAAATGTACCGAAAAATGTAAAAGAAAGTGATTTTTCACTTAGTAAAGAAAACGTATCTCTAAAGTATACGTTTCTCTTTTTCGAAAAAGTTTTCAACTAACTTGGCAGACCAAGGCATCTTGCATATCATTTAAACCGTTAATTTCTAACAATGAGGACTGACCAGTATGAAATACGGTGGGGATTAAACATATAAAACGTATCGGAATCTTCATGACTCTTGTTCTAGTGATGCAATGGAGAGAGGGCTATATAAGATACATATATAGATAGCATTATCTCATTTTTGCAACGGTTTATAGGCTGGTCTCGTCATAATTTCCAAATACCTATTTTTTCTTTCATTTTCTCAACTTGCCTTTTTTTCCAGCTCTCTCCAGCATGGGCCGTGATATTCTACTTCATCATCATAATGTTCGGCATCGCGCAACAGCTGGCGATATGGCACTGCGTCATCACCGGTATCATGGCTATCAACGCTGAGGCTCTCAAAGTATGGGAGACGACTATCACGTTCCTGAGCTGCGTTTTTGGACTGGCTATGGGATTGCTGCTTAGTACTGATGTGAGTATAAAATATAGTTAACTCATGAGACTTTTGGCTCCAGGTTTGCGGGGTTGTCCAAAAATGCTACCGCGAGCCAGAACACAGATGGGTTGTTTGTTTGAATGCACTAATCTCTAGAACTACCAGTCGGATTTGGAAAATTATGTTTGTATATGATAGCCACATTCACGAGGAAGGCTATACTGGAGCGGAAATTCCTACGGGAACGGGAAAAAACAGGATATACGCATACGTAGTCCCGGGCAAGAGCTAGTGTATATAACGAGACCCCTCTGTGCCTCGGAAAGCAGGTTAAGACGTTGGTTCAGAATGTCATTTATAAATATTTGATCCCGCTATGGTAGTAAGCCCAATGAAAATCTTCGGACGGACGCTCCATGCACATAAATATGATAGATTCTGCTGCATCCGGTTACAATGGTAACCGACCCATAGTTGGGTAGAGGGTAAGCAGATTGATATATTTGTAATTGTTATTTTAAATCGAATTCATGCCAGAGAAACTTGGATAAACATATAGTTTAGTCGTGGATCTTGTTGTTGACTTAACAAAAAACTACTGAAATGTAGGTTTCGCGGACACGAGTCTACATCGATTTTAAAATTAGGTACGTCAGAATTAATATTATTAAACCTTATGGTTAGCCTGGAAAACAACCAAATAAATTGGTAAAAACTTACTAAGACAAAATAAGATAGAATTAGATACGATCTACCTACTAAGGTAGATACAACAAAATTGGGCTTGCATGCTTCGTGTACGGTAAGGATATTCCAGGTGGTGGTATTCTCATATCGATCGATTAATATTCGCTGCCATATGATACGAAGGTCAAGGGATCACCAACGTGTGAATAGTAGCACTTATTAATAAGGTTCGGCTACACCCTCATTCTTGCTTGCGCAAACTGTTTGTGCAAACATTGGCGCAAAAACTGCATGGTGTGCTAGCCATTTGTACGGTATACCGTTTTGCCGCCTTAACGCACACTTAATATTTGCTTGCATAAACAAGAATTGGTGTAAATAAGATTGAGCGTGTGTGAAAGTGACATTTTAACGACAACAGCGATTGTAGACCTGCCAAAATGTTTGGGATTGACCACGTGACGTTTCGGTAACGCATGTCAAATAAAATCATACTCCATAAATTTTTGAAATTTGAGTATCGTCGTAGTTCAACAAGGTCTATTCGCAAGCGGCTTATTCAGGACCGGCCTTTTTTTTTTTTAGGTATTGGAAATCATCAATTGACTTCTTCCGCTCTGGGTGGAGCAGAATGGCGTGTCAGACTCTTACTGACTAAAACCCATCCGTGTTCCTTCTACTTTGCGTTACGTTTCGCCCTACCATAGGGCGAACGGAGCGGCCGCTTCAGGTGCCAAGTCCCTGGAGGCGCCTCAGTAATTTTTTTATTATTTATCACCTACATAATACAATCTTTTAGTTTACAATTTTATCCACCTGAGTCAACCCTTCCAGAATAGGTAACAATTTTGCACGCTCCTTATATCTCCGTTTCTTTGCATATGTGCCTCAGTGGTCAAGAAAACTTCCTCGCTTTTCAAAGCTTGCACGTGCACGTACAACTGGTATATATTAGCAGCAAGCAAGGGGGGCGCAATAATTGGATCTCCATCCTAAAACTTGCCTCGGGCACTGGGCTTATTCACAAATGTTTTGCGATTAGGGCCACCCTAAATTAGATCAATTAAACTGGTTACTCCAGATTTTGTAGAACAAGTTATTAAATAATGTAAAATTATTCCAGCAAATCCTAATGAGTTTAGTAGTTAACCTAGATTCTTGACTCTATTAATTAGGCAACTTTGAATAAATTGTTTGGCGTATGCTTATCAATGTAGTTTATCCAGATAACAGGAATGAGTTGTATTTAGTATTTGCAAACTTCCTAATTGACGATTTTTTTTTACCTAAAATTACCCGACGACCTAAATACCTATCGGCATTGTGAGTGTAGGTCGGTAGGTACTTTTGGTGTTGAGCAGTAATTCCCAAAGTGTTCCAACTGAACCCCAAGGGTCTATTCACACTGCCAGTGCTGCGGATTGTTTTCGAAATACTAACCGCGGCCCTGGAACGCTAAGGGCATTTTCGGGAACACGAGTGGATTTTAGTCGGTGAGAGTCTGACACTCCCGCTCCTCCCAGAACGAGAGGAGTTATTTTATGATTTCCCATCCGTTTAAAAAGGGTAAAACTATTACATTAAAACAGTGGGGACTACCTATATCCGAGCACACAGGATATAACAGAAAAAATATAGTTCAAACGGTGACTTTTTTTTTTGACGATTACCACTCGCAGTTCAACACACTAAGGCTGGTTACTGCTTAACCGGATCAAACGGTGACCGCGAAATACAGCTATAAATAGTAAAGTGTGCGTGTAGTCTTGCCCAGCGCCGGAAAATAACCGTATTATATCCGTAGCTATATCGTGATTGCGTGCGCAAATACACTATAGGTATATTAGGTACGGGCTGGTGAATGAAATGGAAGTGGCCGAACTAGGTTATGCAAATAGAGTAATCAAATTATAATGGCATGTTTTACCACGACTATTAGGGTAATGGCGGTAAAATGTGTTTATTTAGTTGTAACGTTTTTGGAGCCATTTGGAGTTTTTAATTTTTTTTTTATATTTCTATGCACCCTATAATATCTTAGTTATATCTTTTAAATTAAAATAATTTTGGGAGGCCTTTGCTCAGCTTTGGAACGGGACTCGCTAGCTATTTAAAAACGAATGCATTTCTGACCCGTTTTACCTAGAGACTGAAACCGGCAAAATCTGATTTCGATCAATAACAAATCCATTATAAAGGAGTGGAACTTGCGTCATGTGTTTCCGAACGCATACAACCCTAATCTCTTCAAAGTTAGAGTGAACAGGCTTCTTCTGGGTAAGCTCGCTCCATCGTCGACTTTGTCTCTGTCATCTCTGACCTTGACTAGAGTCAAGATCAAACCCATCTCTAATAAAAAAAAAATGAAATACCTACTAATTAAAATCACACCTTCCACAAAATTTTACAAAAACTTTGACCTCTGTTGTAACAATACGTTAGTACTATGCGATTGGAAGATATTTTACTACAGAGTCATGTGCTTATTTCCGTGATTATATACGCAATCGCAAATCTAGTTGTTTAGCTATGCCAATATTAGCTGCACCCCAGTATCGCGTAAAGTAAACGAATTCACACTAGTGTTTCAACGTGGTTTTGATCGCGACATTGGCAGTAAAAAAATGTTAACTGTCTGATAAATGACTAGGTATAATAGGCACTGGCAGGCTACTTGGCTGATCTATATTATATGCTGAAATGGATAACAGCATAGTACATTGATTCGTTTTAGTTCTATCAAACCATCATTTTTTTTCATTTTACATTGAAATAATACCAACGTTTTAATATAACTCAACCAAAAAGTTTAAACAACTTACAATAATACGGTCCGTTAGACCGTAGACGCTACATGCAGTAGGTAGATTTTTTTATTATATTTATTATAAAAGCTCTCACATAATGATAATAAACGATAAACACATGTACATATTTAAAGACATAAAAGCAATATTAACATTTTATCTATGTGCATATTTACTGTACTAAGAATAAACATTTGTATGAAAAAGTGTGCATTTGAAAGCTGATGAAACCTTCATGTCAACCAGGAAATTAGATATTTTTTCTTGAATGCGATAATCATTTAAAAAATAATGTGTCATGCGATCAATAACTTATCGATGCCAGAAGTATTTTTTTTTTTTTTTTTTTTTTTTTTATTTAATATGGGTTTGCTCTTGACTCTAGTCTAGGTCATAGATGACAGAGACAAAGTCGACGATGGAGCGAGCTTACCCAGAAGAAGCCTGTTCACTCTAATTTTGAAGAGATTAGGGTTGTATGCGTTCGGAAACACAGACGCAGGCAAAGAGTTCCACTCCTTTGCTGTGCGCATTATAAAAGACGTAAGGTACATTTTAGCATTTTTGGTAAATGCCACTTAATACCAATTGCTGTAAGGTACAATTTGGAATGTTGGGTAAATGTCCCTTACGTTAACTGATACTTCCGGAATCGTTATATGTATCACAAGCTTCTGCCAGCGCCTTCGTCTACGAGAAATTTGAAAATGATTTCAAGGAAACATACTCTGAGGATAAAAAGTATCCATGCTCAATTCCATTCCCGAGTTTCATCTAAATACGTTCAGGCGTTAAGTTATGAAGCGGTAACAAACAGACACACACAGTTACTTTCGCATTTGTAATAGCAGTATCGATACGGATTAGCTCTCTTTAGGTTAATTATGTAGATGAATAATTTCGGCGTCGTAGGTACTTATTGCATTGCGATTTCCCGTATAACGAAGTTACTGAAGCTCGGTACACTATTCCTCTGGTACTGTAACTGTAACTGTTATTGTCGACAGGCAGAATTACCACTTACCATGTGAAGGGTCACCAATTTGTTTATCCGTGGCCACCCAATAAGACTTGAGGAGCTCGTGGCAAAATAATAATGCATCTTGGACGATCTTCGTCGGCCCGTACGTGGGTGACCATCCGTTACATACTGAGACTCCGCCGTGTTTCAGAAAGCACGTTAATCCCTTAATCCCAGCCGTCATTTGAAGATCTTTGACAGTCGTTACGGATAGTTAGAAGCCAGAAAATTTGACTCCAGTCTTGTCGAGGGGTATCGTGTTACCCAGTTACTGGGTTGTGGAGGTCACATAGGCAGTCGCTCCATATAAAATATTGGTACTGCTGGTCGCTGCATCCGATTAGACTAAAAGCCGACCCCAACATAGTTGGGAAAAAAATTGTGTACCGTCTTGGGACGCCTGGCATATGTGAATCAATCGGTTTTACCCGCGACTATAGATGTTTCACATCAAAAGCTAGGCAGATAATATATCAGTCGAGCGTGAACCTTGTACGGAGTGGACGTGTGTCGATCATCTTAAGAAATTTACCGTCTAAATTCTGTGATTGGTTGAAGTTAGTTAAATCCAATTCCTTGTCACTCTTTAAGTTTTTTTACCTGCCGGCTACTCCCACTGGGCGGTCCTAGAAGGGGACGCAACTATTTTTTGTAATTGCTGCTCGAAATAGAATCCCAAAAGTGATTGTGAATTGGCTGGATTTGAACCAGTGACGCCCCGGCGCAGTGACGATCAAGACTAGCGCGTAACCAACGCGCCACCGAGCAAGTTGCGGCTGGTTTCCAAATACCGGTGCGCCACGCGCTACTGACGTCACGCTCGCCTACGACGGTTAGTGGTGCTACGAGCCTACGAGTTTGCACGAACACTGCATCGGCTACGAGTGCTACGACACTGCATCGACTACGAGTGCTACGACACTAGTCCTGTGCGTGCTACAAAGATTAAGTGGTTTGTTGGACGGATTNTATTATTATTATATGATTTAACCAGTAAGACTTCTTGAACGTCACGCCGCGATATTTGACTGAAACTATATTGGAGTCGGCTTCCAGTCAAACTGGATTCACCAGTATTTTACGTGGAGCTGTACACGGTACTCCTTGGCAAGACTGGTGTCAGATGTTCTGGCTTCCGACTATCCGTAACGACGGCCAAAGATCTACAAATGATAGCCGGGACCAACGGCTTAACGTGCTTTCCAAGGCACGGAGGAGTCCCGGTGTGTTAAGATGATCACCCATCTGCAGACCAACCTCGGCAAGCGTTGCTTAACCTTGAAGATCGACCCGTACGGCTGTTATTTACCCACGAGCTCCTTTACTACCTGCAATAAATCATGCTTTACTTCATTCCCCAGGCTGGCATCCGCATAGTCCACTTCATAGACTACGTCTGGGTGGGATCCTGGTGGCAATGCGTGATCCAAGTGGCCCTAGCGTGTGGCGTGTTCGTGGTACGGGGTCGGCCATACTCGCCCGATGTCGTGGTGGCCGCGTTGTACACGTCGCGAACCAGGCTGTCGGCGACACTGGCGGCTCTGCTGAGCTTCACCTGGACTGTGGTGCTGCCTGTGTTGTTGTGTGTAAGTATACTTGCATAATAGTTTTAGCTGCCCACTGCTGTATATAGATTTCTCCCCCAAATGAGTAAATCTCGCATAGTCTTAAGGACTTTTTAAGGGCACCTTTCATAAGAACCTTCTCCTGACAATAACAAACAACACCTTTAGCGATACATTTTTATTTATATAGATAGATAGATTTACCTATAAATCTCTGTTAATACAATTTTGTGGTTTCAGGCAATATGCGTGATGGATTTCCGAGTTGGCCAACAGAAACAGATGTACAGTTGGAGGAAACCAGCGGGGTATGTTATGGTGTTTTGTAACATTAATAAAATTACATTACTCTAATGTCACCCAAAGGGTGAGATTGGAAGTTTTCACCTCTTACGGTACACAAGAAAAGAGTGGAGTTTATTATTCTTTAGGGATGTTGCCTGGGTTAAAAAAAATATGATTCTATTTAGTCCGTCAGTCAGATTATCGAAAAATATTGGATAAGTAAGTATTTTTTATTTTACCAAATCAATAAAAAATTACGAAGATAACTGTATAGTCTTCATTTTTTGTTTACGTGACAAAATATAAAATACGTGTCCAATATTTTTAAGAAATCTATCTTACGAACCACATAGATTTTTTTAGTCAAATAGTCCTATTAAAGCAATTAAAATATTTTTTTTTTATTACAGTTACTGGCCAGTATGGTGTCGTCAGGTGGCAGTGTTCCTGCAACAAGGAGCGTTGCTGCTAGTGCCTATTGCTGCGTTCATACAGACGTGGCGCTATATGAACAAGGGACCACCTGATATTCTCGATGTGAGTCACAAACATTGGCTATTTTCCCTGCAGGCCGTTTCTAAACGCGTCTAAGCTATTTAAAATGATATGTTGTCAAAGGTTATTTGATCGATCGCTGATGTTTTGGTCAATGATAAGCCAATCAATCCAGCGATAATTTCCGGAAGATGGAATCATGTCTATAAAAACCCCGATATTGCTTATTTACTCACTAAAAAAATGTGTGGAAATTAATAGGTGTAAATAACGAAAATGAAAGTCTGCCAGGATTTGTGGAGGTACAAAACATCCTCCTTGATTTTTTAAATATTATATGCAACCTTACAGGTATGAGCACGTACAAAGTACTAGCACTACTCTCACACATTTTGTTAATGAGAATATAAGTAAGTAATGCCTGTGGGCCCTGGGGTCTTGGTCTATAATGAGCAGATATTACATTTTGTAAGAAACTGGTCATTCTTCGATACTTCAGTTAGTTCTTGTTGGACCCTAATAACTATAGTCACAAGTTAGTATTGCATAATACTTTCATCCCATAACTTCTAACTATTTTTGGTGTACAGACGCCAGCACATCAAGCTATCCGAAACCATCAAATTTTCCCAATCAACCTTGAACCTAATGCTGTAACGATAAGGTTGAAAATCTATTAAAGAAATTTGACAGATTGTTGTAGTTTGATATGCTGGCGTCTGTGCAATCAAATAATAAATAATCTATTTAACTTTCTTAGACATGGCTATATAAGCCATATTGTTAGTAGTGTAATAGTTATATTAGTGACTTGATTCAATTAGATTAGAAGCGAAGACTCAACAATTAGCAAGATGTTTATATACAGAGCAACTGATTAGTAAATAAGGCATTACATTATGTCTTGTTTATTTGTTATATAATGTTTATTGTTAATGCCACAAGGATTATGGAACGAACGATTGTATTGAAGAACTGGTAAGACTTTTTTTTTCTTATGTTATAGTTTGTGTGTTTTGTCCTGCTTTGACCATTTTAGGATTCCAAATTAAGAAAATGAAACCTTATAGTACCGTTCTTGGGTCTGTCACAGCCTTTTTTTACCGACAAAACGTCGCGGCAGACCACCGAGGAGGAAATGGCTTCTTAGTGAATTGACGTGAAGGAGCCCGACAAAGATATAAATGGAAAGATTGGGGAAGGTCCTTGCCCTGGTGTGGGGCAGTACAGGCTGGCAAAAAAAAACAACATCACACGAACAATAGAGTATTCGCCGGGACTCGTCGAGCTTCATTGACTCGTCGCTTTTCTGTTGGTCGCCACTGTTTATTCTGGTTTTAGGATTTGCAGTGGTTGGGAATTGTATGGCGGGTTTTGACCCATATTACTGTATATCCTAAAAGTTTAGGCTACACTTAATAATAGCATTTTGCCAGTCACCGTTTTTAAATCTTCGGACTATTTATAGAAATGTACTAAAACATATTTGTTTCAAGTAGAGATAACGTTTTGCAACATCTTATTTTGATGGTGAAATTATATCATGTTGACGTATCAGTTATCAGATGTGCCTATAATTACGATATTTGGTTTAAAAATAGAGATAGATAACCCTTGAAACTCTTATTTGACGATATGTTAAATTTAGCAACGAGATAACCCTGATAAAAGACTGAAGCGCCTTATTTTTATATTAGGCAATACATATGACATCACGTCACGTGAAACGGGAGGAATGGAAAACTAATTGGAGGCCTTTGGCTTGCTGTGTGTGACTGGCTAAAAATAAAATTTTAAAAATAATATGACATCATGGGCAATGGTTAGCAGATTCTTAATTCAAAGTTTATAAACAGAATTTTAATTTAGCTAATCAGTGTGTGGCAGATTCTAAATTCAATAAATTAAAAAATTGAATTAAAATCTGCTAGATTTTAAATCACTTTTTTAATCTAGATAATTAAATTTAAATCTGCTAAGTAGAGAGTGAAGATTTATATAAATAAGCGTGCACATTTGTAGTAAAATTACGTGTATTTACTAATTGATGACTTCCTTAGATAAAACCTTCACACCTAGATACGTAGAAAACAATATTCTAACAAACTAGGTACCAAGTACATTCGTGATTTTATTGTGTCACTGGGAGATCGTTATCAGAAATCAGAAATCAGTATACAAAATAAGATGTCGATATTTTTAATAAATGATAGCTCCAACACACTCTACCTTCCGGCATGCAAAAGTAGAAAAACTTACATAAATTCAAACATAATAAAAATTTAAATTTAAAAAAAAATAGTTCAATGTCCTTGGATCATAACAAAAATTCACATAAATTATTAACACAAAAAAAAAACAACAATCAGAGATCATATTGACTCCTTTACAAATACAAAAAAAAAAAATACTACATTACATTACATTAAATTACATAATAAAACAACATTACATTAAATTACATTATATAACAACATTACATTAAATTACATTATAAAACAGCTTTACATTAAATTTGAAATAAAATATGATTAAATAATATATCATTATAATCTTTTATCATTCAAAAAATCTTGTATGGAATAATAACATTTTTCCAAAAGTAAGGATGTTAGCCTCTTTTTAAATATGCCTAATGGTTCCTCTTTATATGCACGAGGTAATTTATTATAAATGATTGGCCCCATTGATAAAAAGCTTTTTCTTAATAACGCTGTTTTGTACCTTCCTGTGAACAATAGATTTTTGTATTGCGATCTAACAGATCCCGGCCATGTTCTAATATCGTCCATTAGGGTAAAAAGGTGTAAATTTGTTCTAACAAACAATGCAACTTCCAATATATATATAGTTAGATTTCACGAGTATGGCATGGCATTACGAAATACGAACTGACACAAGGTCACCAAGACTATATGATTTAGTCCTTGTTCTGTAAGTAATAGATAACAGAGTACGGTATTTGATCGTTAATGAGTACATAAGACAATTTTCATTAGTTTCTACGGTTGTAAAATCTCCATTACATTCTAGTTACGTTTTATTTAGAACAAGATGTGATGAAGTGATTGTGTTTAAACAGCGCGTTTTTTCAAAAATTGTGGTGAACAAAGACGGCTTGAATGAAAACTTATTTCTAGTAAGTACCTTAAACTTTGTGTTCTGTTTTAAAAACCTCGACTGTATTAACGATGCCAGGTTTAGCAGTGGATTTTCAGAGGGTGCGTAAATCAATACCAATATAATAAAGCTGAAGTGTTTGTTTGTTTAAACGCGCTAATCTCTGGAACTACCAGTCGGAGTTAAAAAATTCTTTTTGTATGTGATAGCCACATTCATGAGGAATGCTATAGGCTAGCTAGAGGCTATACGGGAACGGAAAATTCCTACAGGAACGGGAAAAAACGGGATATGCGCGTACGTAAGTACGTAAGTCGCGGGCAAGAGCTAGTAGAAAAAAATGTTCAAACCGAAGTCGGGAATTTAAAACACTTCAATAGTCAATCAATACCTTATTTCGACAGATTTGTCCAAAAAAATTACAGTTCCTAGATTTAAAAATAAAATGTTTGTTTCTGTTACTTGAAAAAAAATATCTACGCGTTACAAGTTGAACACAAGTCAAGTGCTACGATTGGCTGTTAAAAATCATTCAACTTATCACAGCATCTAACACGCGTTCGAGAATTCGTCACATTAATTTTGCGATTTCTGATATCCTTTGCATTGTACACGATATCCAATATACCTGCAAATATCCTTTTTAACCTGTATCATACCCGGTTTCTGAGGTACTTTATCGGTCGTTTATCTGTCCGTTAACGATATTTGTCTTAAAGCAATTGGTTGTTTAGTGGTTAAGCAGTTAGTCGACTCTTCACGTGACCAGAGGGCTGGCCTTTTCTTCGGCCAACAAATCAGCATTGTGCCGTTCAACGTGGCAAGGCTGCCAGTGTTCTGGGCACTTTTCCCGTTGACAGCGATACCATGAATTGCTTGATGAGTTTTTCCACTCCCCTTTTTATCCCGCTTGTACATTTATACATATCGATGCCAGAAGTATAAACCTAAGGGACATTTTTGGTAAATGACACTTAATACCAATTGATGTAAGGTACATTTTGGCATTTTGGGTAAATGTCCTTTACGTTAAGTGATACTACCGGAATCGATATTTTTTACTAGCTTGTATTTACTATCTAATAAGTTTGTATGTATTTGTAAATGAGCAGTCACGTTACTATAACCACATTCCCATGTTTCCAGCGCATTCAAAACCTGTACCGGCCGCGTATGGGCCCGGGCCACGAGGCGCCGGTGGCGCCCCCCGCGCCCCCGGGCGGCCCCGCGCCGCCCGACCCGCCCCCCAAGT
>NDFZ01005382.1:413024-479189 GCA_002192655.3 Mamestra configurata
AAGCCCCAGTGTGGGCGCTAAGCCTGAAGGGGCGACCATCTCACCAACTCAACGCGTCCCAAAGGGTCATGGCCATCCGGCTGGCCCGGGGATGCCGCACGGTCTCCGGCGAGTCGGCGGGTACTACCCGTTTTAGATTCAGCGGGAAGACACGGTGAAGCATACGTTGGAGGTCTGCCCTGCTTGGGCTGAGCACCGCCGTGTCCTCGTCGATCGAGCGGAGGCGATTGGCGGCGGCGACCTAACGCGTCCGGCCCTGCTTAAATCCATGGTCCGGAGCGAGGAGGCTTGGGAAGCGGTCACCTCCTACTGCGAAGTAGTAATGCTAACGAAGGAGGAGACGGGCCGCGCGAGGGAAAGGCAAGGCCTTCGCCCCAACCACAGCTACAGGAGAAGACGCCCCGGGCGTCGGGAGTCGCAGGGCGATCCCCGGCCATGCGTTGGGTGGCTCGCTGTTCGATCACCACCAGGCCCGGGTCGATGGCGCGTTGTGTTTCACGCGCGCCTCAAAGAGATGTGGAATGGGTTATTCGACATCATTATTATGCAACTAAAATGCAGATTTTCCTCCTCAGGCAGCATTTTAGCAGCATTTTTTCTGCGATCGCCAACCCGCCTGCCAAGCGTGGCGATTATAGCAAACCCCATTTTGGGGAGGCCACTGCTATGCCTAGCAGTGGATGTGTTCGGAGACAGCACATGCCCTTGGAGTACCTGAGAGTCTCATCAGCGCCGGCGGACAGCACGGTGGTGCCGTCCGGCGACAGCGCCAGGTGCAGCACGCGCGCCATGTGCCCGCTGAGCTCGGCCACGCGGGACAGCAGCGGGTACTTCCAGATCACCAGCTGGTTGTTCGCGTAGCCGTGCCCGGAGATCAGCTCTTTGTAGTGGCTACTCCACACTATTGAGCACACCTGGGAAATGGAAAACAAAATATGTACTGTAATAGGATTTTGGTTTATTTTATCTTTCTAGTAAGAAACATAAAAAAACTCATGAAAAGTATATTTAACTTGACTTTACAATAGGGGTAAAGTTGTAGGTTTATTAATAATAATAATTTATCTATCAGGCAACTGACACCATAGATAAAATACACAAAATTCATATGTAGTTCTTATGTGTTTGTAAACCCCTCCAAGTAAAATCTCTGGAAGTACTGATTCCACGACTATTATTTCACTGATCCCGGAAAAAATCTATGTTCCTGGGGGATAAACAATGGTACCGAAGCAGCGGCGGTCTATTATAAGTTTCATCGTACCTGTGACTTAGTGTCAACGGTATTAAGATTGGCGCCAGTCTTGATGTTCCAGATGCGTATAGTTCTGTCGGCCGTGCCGCCGCCGCTGGCCAGGATGCCCGCGCTCCACGGACACCACGCGAGACCTTTCACCGCTGCTAGATGCTGGCTGGAAGTCANGGGCCGCGCGAGGGAAAGGCAAGGCCTTCGCCCCAACCACAGCTACAGGAGAAGACGCCCCGGGCGTCGGGAGTCGCAGGGCGATCCCCGGCCATGCGTTGGGTGGCTCGCTGTTCGATCACCACCAGGCCCGGGTCGATGGCGCGTTGTGTTTCACGCGCGCCTCAAAGAGATGTGGAATGGGTTATTCGACATCATTATTATGCAACTAAAATGCAGATTTTCCTCCTCAGGCAGCATTTTAGCAGCATTTTTTCTGCGATCGCCAACCCGCCTGCCAAGCGTGGCGATTATAGCAAACCCCATTTTGGGGAGGCCACTGCTATGCCTAGCAGTGGATGTGTTCGGAGACAGCACATGCCCTTGGAGTACCTGAGAGTCTCATCAGCGCCGGCGGACAGCACGGTGGTGCCGTCCGGCGACAGCGCCAGGTGCAGCACGCGCGCCATGTGCCCGCTGAGCTCGGCCACGCGGGACAGCAGCGGGTACTTCCAGATCACCAGCTGGTTGTTCGCGTAGCCGTGCCCGGAGATCAGCTCTTTGTAGTGGCTACTCCACACTATTGAGCACACCTGGGAAATGGAAAACAAAATATGTACTGTAATAGGATTTTGGTTTATTTTATCTTTCTAGTAAGAAACATAAAAAAACTCATGAAAAGTATATTTAACTTGACTTTACAATAGGGGTAAAGTTGTAGGTTTATTAATAATAATAATTTATCTATCAGGCAACTGACACCATAGATAAAATACACAAAATTCATATGTAGTTCTTATGTGTTTGTAAACCCCTCCAAGTAAAATCTCTGGAAGTACTGATTCCACGACTATTATTTCACTGATCCCGGAAAAAATCTATGTTCCTGGGGGATAAACAATGGTACCGAAGCAGCGGCGGTCTATTATAAGTTTCATCGTACCTGTGACTTAGTGTCAACGGTATTAAGATTGGCGCCAGTCTTGATGTTCCAGATGCGTATAGTTCTGTCGGCCGTGCCGCCGCCGCTGGCCAGGATGCCCGCGCTCCACGGACACCACGCGAGACCTTTCACCGCTGCTAGATGCTGGCTGGAAGTCAATAACAATATCATTCGTTAGGTACATGTTACTAAGGGCATAGAGGACCATAAGTTTAAATCAGTCCTGTTGGCTAAAATTTTTGAAATGAATGTGTATACTTGAAAAAATAATAAGTATTACTTTTCTATGGTGAATTGTGTATTTGTTGCTATTTTCTAGTGTCGGGTAAGAGACCAGGATACTGCCTTTAAAATTTAGACGAAAGTGGCACGACGCAATATTGTGATTTTTATGAAACTCACATTAACAAACATAAACTTGCGATTAAAGACCAAATCAAGCGTTTTTTTTATCACTGATTCCTTGCAATGACAGAGAAGTCCGATGAAAAGATTCATTGCGTATGTAACGCAATATTTCGCCCCATAAAGACGGGAATTCATTCACCTGAGGCTCCCCAGTAGTGTGACACAATAACACTTTTAACAACAAAAATACAACCAACTTCCACATAAAAAAACACAAGTACAAAATATAAAATAACTTTAATTTCAGAAGTCGGTGTTTTTGGTTGTTTCTTCGTATTTTAATACCGACTTCCGAAATTAAAGTTATTTTTAGTGGTACCCCAAACCTAACACCACCGAAAAGTATTTTGCTTTCTTCGTTTACTTGGATGACATATTTTTGCCAGCTATTTTGATTTAAAACCAAACTACTGAACCGATTTTGATGAAATTTCTATGGGACCAATCGGAAAGTACACATAAAAAAAGAAGTTTTCAAATCAGTTCATAAATGACGGAGTTGTGAGGTAACAAACAAAAAAAACATACAATTGATTTGGGAACCTCCTCCTTTTTTTGAAGTCGGTTAAAAAATAGAACTCACTTGAATGAATACAGGTGCTGTGATTGCGAGTAGTGCTGTCCTTGTGCTATTGGCCAGATATTGAGTAAATTGTCGTTGCCGCCCGAAGCAAGACATTTGCCATCCGGGGACCATTTCAACCCGCAAATCTGTTTAAAAAGTAATAAAAACTTTTGTGATGATGATTCATAATATTGATACTTGCAAATCAATGCAGCAAATTTAAAAGAGTGTCCGTGGAGTTTCTTGCGCGTTCTTCTCCATAGAGATCTACGCTTTGGAACGTGCAAATAGCTTCATCTCTTTTGACTGACCATACTTGACGATTCCAAAGTGCCTGTAAATGGTTTAATTTAAATAAACATTTTGAGTTTGAGTAATGTTTGGCCTTATCTTGAAAAAGAACTGGCCAACATCACTGTTAACTGAGTGATGTGGTAAGTATTTTTTTGTCGTATTAGCCACCAGTTACCCAGTCCACTAGTTTTTTGACGAGTTGTCAATCAACAGTGTTGAAAGTTGCCTGTAATTCTATTGGATGCTTGAAACACCCATTTTTGTTTAGAGATTAATTAAATTCAATTTAAAATCCATTTATTTCGGACAACAGAGATCCATATTTTGTTAGTATGTTAACATATTTGTTCTAGTCTAATGCTTAAATAATAGCGGCCGCACGGGTCGAACTTCGAAGTAAAGCTTTTATGCTTTTTTTTTTTTTTTTTTTTAAAAATGGGAAATCATCAAATGACTTCTTCCGCTCTGGGTGGAGCGGAAGGGCGTGTCAGACTCTTACTGACTAAAACCCATCCGTGTTCCTTCTAAAGCCCTTTGCGTTCCAGGGCCGCGGTGACTCTTTCGAACAAATTCCGCAACCNTTTTTTTTTTTAAAGATGGGAAATCATCAAATGACTTCTTCCGCTCTGGGTGGAGCGGAAAGGCGTGTCAGACTCTTACTGACTAAAACCCATCCGTGTTCCTTCTAAAGCCCTTTGCGTTCCAGGGCCGCGGTGACTCTTTCGAACAAATTCCGCAACCCTGGCAGAAGTTAAGCTATGCTTGACATTACATTCCAACTTTCCTCCATGCCTTTGAAAGCACGTTAAGCCATTGATCCCAGGGCGGGAAGTCTTGACATAGTAACCGATCGCCTATCGACAGTATTCGGTCGCCAAGTCCATACACAGTCAATCTCGAACACGATCCAAGATCATTTTTTTGATCGATTGTCGATCGGTAACTATGTCGTGACTCCCGCCCAGATGTCATTTGAACATCTTTGACTGTTGTTACAGGTAGCCAGAAGCCTGGAACTCTGACACCAGTTTTGCCAACGGTATCATATTACCAGTGATCGGATAATCGGGCGCTAATACACCTAAACTTCACTTTTATTCCCACGAAAGTATAATACGGACATGCTTTTCAGAATCTCTCTCTCCCGGAATCGTTCCAAATTCCTGAGATTGCTAAAAATGCTCGCATATAAAATATAGTTAGAACTCGTGAACTCTTATTGTAATTTTTTTAATTTAAAAAGTCGATTTTAATGGAACTTTTAATTTTTAAGTTTTTTCATTAAGTTTGTTATAGTTGTTTTTATAAAATTGTTCAATCCCAGGAACCAGGGATTACTTTTTTATTCAGAAAGGAATGTCCATATTATTCTTTCATGGGAAGAAGTTTAGATATATAACACATCACTGCATATTACCCACCCAGTCACTGGATTGAGGAGGTCAGATAGGCAGCCGCTCTATGAATAAATGAATCCAACATAATTGGTGACTTGTAACACAAGTTTTTATAAAGACCTACTTCAAGCACCAGTCTCTCACAACTTTAATTCCATGTTCGTGCTCCACTGTAACTCTAGCATTAAGTAACTTGTGTAGAGAAAATAAATGATGTACATTTTATTATTATTTGGGAAAAGACTAAGCAGATCGATTGCTTGAAGCACCCATTTTTTATTAGAAATTAATGCAAATGGTTTTCTAGTCTAGAATATGGGCCCAGCTCTTGAATTTTTCTCTAAAATTGGCTAAGATATAATCGAATGAATGTAGTTACCTCCTGCGTGTGTGCGTGTATGGTGGCGACGGCGTGTTCCCGCTGGCGCACGTCGTGGTGCACGATGTTGCCGTCCCGCGCGCCGCTGCTCACCACGTACATGTTCCACGCCAGCGCGCCCACGCGGCCCGTGTGCCCGTCCATTACCTGCACGATTGTACTGATTACAATGGAAAATGCCGACGTGAACTTGCTTCTGCTAAAATAAACTTGGAAGTGATGCGCTGCGATTCTGTACTCTATGGATCTAGATTAATTTACGCGAGGCCAAAGAGCTTCTACACTTACATTAAAGTTTAGGTTAACAAGTGGATAAATCTTAGCTTAGTTTGTTTACTTATTCCGGGAGTATGTACCCTTGGGATAATTTCCGACATCGACGTGGGCAAAGCTGCTGGCAAAAGCTAGTTATACCATATTCTCTACGTACCCTCAACCTCTTAATCTTCTCACAGTCCCACAACTCCACGGTCGCCGCAGAGGTGCCCACAGCAAGATGCGAGCCGCCTCCCTGCACCCATTGTACCGAGCACACCGTCTCGGACCCTTCTAGAGTGCATAGCTGCTCAATCTGTCCTGAACCAGCGTTCCACAGGTATACGGAGTTGCCTAGAGCGACCGCGAGGATGTTTGATGCGCTCCAGTCGACAAGGTTGAGGTCTGTGTCAGACAAAGAACAAAAAAAAAAAAAGGTTAATGGTGAAATAGAAAGCTCAGAAAAGTCAGCAATGTTGCAGAATTCAAATTAACTACTGAAAATTGTTCTCCTGTAAGTACTTAATAGGGATGATTTGTCAACTATTGATATAAGAAAGGTACAACTTTAAGTTTGATACAAGCTTTTCCCAAATATTGTTGTAGCCTTTGGATTATGTGTAGCTAAATATAATTTTCATATTACAATCTATCTATCTATACTAACATAATAAAGCTGAAGGGTTCGTTTGTTTGAACGCGCTAATCTGTGGAATTGCCAGTCGGATTTGGAAAATTCTTTTTGTATTTGATGGTCACACTCATGAGGAATGCTATAGGCTATATAACGGGAACGGGAAAAAACGGGATATGCACGTACGAAGTCGCAGGCAAAAGATAGTAATAAATACAATGCAAACTTACAGTAATCATCCAAAATATCAGGTGCATCCAAAATTCTGTCTGGAGCTTGTGGAATGTACCTTGTTGTATTCTTCACTGAAGATGGAACTTTGGCCTAGAATTTTATGTACATGTTAGTATTGATGAAATTGCAGTCATTTTTGTATTTTGTTTCTTAAATAAGTATTTTGCAGTTGCATAGGATAGGTCTACAAAGATTGAAAGTTTACTAATAAATACATAAAAATGAAAGAGGAAAAATCAAAGATAAAGTCGTAATGTTTTGTGACATGTGACTATTTCCAAGTTTTAATGAGAACCAATATGACCCAGGATTTCAAAATACAGTGTTAGCTCCTCGCTCAATTATACTCCTTGCGGCTCAATGATACGCCTTGCGGCTCAATGATACGCCTAGCGGCTAAATAAAACATGATTTTGGGTTTCATGAAAACATATTTCAGGAGTTTACACTGTACTTAAAAGACTTGTTAGTGAACAGCATAATGTAAGTAAAAGCAAGCAGATATACCTGTGAATACACTACTCTAAGTCTATTCTGGTAGCCTTCGGGAGCAGCCGGTGCTTTGCAAGTGTATTGCAGTAGTCGTCCAGGTTCCGTGTCTGTAAGTGCTCGGCCAATTGCTTCACTTGCTGCGGTTTGAGCCACTACTTCATCATTCTTGTCTTCGTCACGGCTCAACTGTTTGTTTTGAAATAAGCATGAGTGTACTGCTAAACATCATAATTCACTACAGATAAATTAGTCAGAGAAAAACAAAGCTTATTGTTAGTTATAAAAACAGATTGTCATGATGCAGAATAAGAACAAAAAAGAAAAAACATGTAAATGTTATGTTATATTGTGAAAACATATGATAGCCATGTTTGATGGTATAGAGGTATGCGGAACAGAGAGTGAAGTTCCGCACACCTTCATGGCATTGCACGGAGAACTTTGCTTGCGCGATGTAGGATTTCGTCGCTGACAGGATAGATGGCGTTGCGGTTCTTTTTTGTTGCCGTCCAAATTTCGCTTCTTAGTTTTTCAAGTGGCGGCATTGATGCCGCATAGTGGATGAGTCGCCCGTACATCTTGAGATGCTTCCCAGGTCAGTGGGAGGTTGGTTCCAGTGAGTTGGAACCGGAAGTCGCATAGTTCACGGTGAGTCGGAACTGTCTGCGGTGCCCCAGTGAGTCGGAGTGATGCTGCTGGTTCCAGTGGGTCGGAGCTGTGCGACGTAGTGACGTGACTGCTTGGGGTCGACCAGGAGAGGTTCTTCATGGCTCTTCATTTTTTTTTTCACTATTTCTGTGTTGGTCCCATAGTGAAAGTTGTTCATAATGATGAGTTTAATGACCCCTTAAGAGGTATTGTGTTTATTCTGTTATAGGTTGTATATACATAATAAATGTATGTATATACACAATAAATACATAATAAATATATACAACTATCACAGTTGAGAGGAAAGGTGCTCTTTAACTCGTTTTTTTTAAAACAGAAATTGATTTTACATCTCGAATGCTGCTCATTCGAGCAGCTGCAAACATACGGTGCCTAACTTGTGTTAAGATGGTAATCTTGGTTCCCTTGAGAGCTTTCTTACTATCCCACACCATTTGTTGGTTCTCTATTTTGAAGAATCAGATTAGTATGGGATGGGTCTTCTGCTTTGAGAATCCGAGGCAATGACAGACATGGATTATACTTTTGTCTTTACTTAGCTCTGACAATTTAATTTGGTTGGATAATTTGTTGTGGGCCACATCAGTTAAATTTTCATTATCCTTCTCTGAAACACCGTGGAACAGAAGGACCTTTCTCTGCATTGCAGTTTCATGTCTATCAAACCCAGCAGCAAGCAGCTTATTTGGGTTTTTAATTTGGAGAGTGCTTGACAGATAAACAGCTTAAATTCTGCGAACTCACATGCAATTGATGTAATATCTGGTGAAGCAGATGCTGTACCAGTGGTGGCCTTCTGAAATTTATCCTCATAATCTTGCATTCGGGATCCAAATAACTTCTCAAGGTCCTCAAGGTTGGCAGTCAGTTTAGTGATGTGTGACTCAGTGACCGGGTATTTACCAGTGCTTCAGATTTGAAAACAATATATACCTTGCGTAGGGTGGTTTAATGTAAAATGGTCAGGTTTATTACATTAGTTTATAACTTTTAACTATTTTAAAACTTAATTTAACTAAGAGAGCTCTTTGAATGTAATTGAAACACGTTGTCTGTCGAGGAGTTGTGGAAACCTGCCTGATTTACATACAAATACATTTAACACTTTGTCTACCCACAATAGGAAAAAGTTTGTTGTAAAACTTACTCAAACAATCCCAACCTCCCTAAATAATAAAAGCGAACTTACCATATAATGGCACAAGTCATAGTTAGAATTACTTCTAGACGGAATGAATCTATCAGCTTTGTTCGGAGTCTTCGAAGCTTTGTTAGGAGTCGGCGTTGTCGAGCGACCTGCAAGGTATAGACGGATAACTTTTCCTTCAAGACTTTAAGCTAACTATCTAATGTAACATTGCAGGTAGTGTAAAGCAGAAGAGTTTTCGAACAAGAAAATGGTATGCCATAAAGCTTTTTACTTGAAAACAAAGAGCCGAAGTGACTCTATACAAACACATGCTAATTTTGAAACAGGGGTTCTGTCTTCATTCATATTTTATTTAACAACTTTACCTGGAGATTTGTTCTTAGACGGCGTCTTCTTGCCTTTCTTATTGTCATTGCGCGTCGGTGTCTTGTTACTAGAGAGCACGCTATTGTTACAACTCTGGTTCGCAGATATGGACAACTTCTGCATCGACTGGTTGCAAGCACTCAAGTTCACATTCGAATGGTTCTTGAACGAAGTACTCAACGGATTTATGTTCTCACTATTGGACTTCTTCGCCCAACGCTGTAGAGGACCTCGAGTTATCGGCCCGTCCATTGTCGCCAAACTATTTATTTCATTCAGGTAGTTGAACTGGGCCATTCTTCTACCAAATCACTGGCTACACTAGCAATCTTTAGAAATCAAACACTGTCAGTAAAACATAAGCTTTATCATTCATAAATGCACGAGAAACACTCAAAAGAGATAAATCTAATTATTCATCAAAAGAATAAAATCAAAATTCAATGTCAGTTATGACAGTGGATTCCAAAAGTACGTTAGTTTGAATTGTTTGAAAAGAAATTTCAAATGTAAAATGTTGCCAAAACATTGAAATTAACAAAGAAAAGTGGAAATAAGGTGATTCTTGACCCCGTATACTAACAGTACTCTTTGTTCTTGACAGCAGAAAATTCATCGTGATTATTTTTAAAATAGATAATAGAAATTATTTATGATGAGACATTTTTTTCTTCTTATTTTATTTCAGAATTATTAGAATCAACAGCAATTCTTGAGCAAACATTGTAGAGAAGAAAAAAAGTATGTTGCATTATGCTGTTTTATTGTTTTTTTTATTATATAAAAGTAAAATGAAAAAAAACAGAAGCAATTTATTCTTTCTATAATACGGGTGTTTAAAATTTATCTAACGAAACACTGACTGTGTTGCAATACAATTTGTCTTGTCCTTTTTTGGGATTTCTAGACCTGGCAACTAAGGACTAAGTTTTTTTGTTGAGCTGCACATCAAGCTACCCGAAAATGTAAAATTTTCCCAACCAGCCTTGAACCTAAATTTTTTGCGATAAAGTTGAATATCTATTAAGGAAATTTGACAGATTCTTGTAGCTTTATGTGCTGGCGTCTGTACTTTAAATAAAATTCTCAGCTCCACTTTACCGAAATCGTACCTGTTTCAATGATTCCACATTTTGTCCTATTGCATGGATACTTGAGATATAAAACTACACCAGTTTTACAACCCAATATCGACTAGGAATAAAGCGAATAATTATTAAAACAGCTGCTAAACTTCACTCGTTACCGATACCCTCATGTTCTTAACTGGAGCAAAATATATTGTAGCACCCCACGCCATCATGATGTAAGCAAAAGTTACAATAAATAGTTCATCACAGTATGTCTCTTGAAATTTAAATATCCAAGCTTTGGCATAGAATCCCTTTTTTTTTTAAGGATGGGAAATCATCATATGACTTTTTCCGCTCTGGGTGGAGCGAAAGGGCGTGACAAACTCTTACTGACTAAAACCCATCCGTGTTCCTTCTAAAGCCCTTTGCGTTCCGGGCCGCGGTGACTCTTTCTAATAAATTCCGCAACCCGTGCAGGTTCTGGCCCTAGCGGGTCCCGTTTCCTATGCTGACATCTCTTTGATGCCCGCGTGGAACACAACGCGCTATCGACCCAGGCCTGGTGGTGATCGGATAGCGAGCCACCCAACGCTCGCCGTCCGCAGGCCCGCGCCTACGGTGGCCGGGGATCGCCCTGCGACTCCCGACGCCCGAGGCGTCTTCTCCTGTAGCGGCGGTTAGGGCGAAGGCCTTGCCTTTCCCTCGCGCGGCCCGCCTCCTCCTTCGCTAGCATTACTACTTCGCAGAAGGAGGTGACCGCTTCCCAAGCCTCCTCGCTCCGGACCATGGATTTAACCAGGGCCGGCCGCCAATCACCTCGACGAGAACACGGCTGACGGCGGCGCACAGTGCTCAGCCCAAGCAGGGCAGACCTCTACCGTATGCTCTACCGTGTCCTCAGGGCGATCCTCACTGTGCTGACACTCGGGCGTGTCCTTTTGCTGAATCAGAAACAGGTACCTCCCGAAACAGCCATGTCCGGTGAGTACCTGCGTCGGCATAGCATGCTTGGTAAAGCGTTTAAAAGGTTTGCTCGGTTTAACGCTCACACCACTGATTTGCGTTCGTTCGCTTGGTCTGTACAGGGCACAGAATAATTTACCTACTGTATGGAATGTACAAGGGGTACGTAAATCTAGGAGGGCTCCAGCGTTTTCATGCCTCCATGTATACCTCTTTCCAACATATATTGTAGCTAATTGATACAAGGCACAAGTTTCGATTCCTTGTCTTTCTTTCAAGTCGCACAGTAAGCATGGCGTTTGAGATAGTACAGTTGCGTCATGATTTCTAGATGTTAAGTAGCTGGTGGCGTAAATATCTGTTGGCCGTGTACTGTAGGGTCAACTCAACGTCTGCTGTCATAGTCTTGTGTAGTTCGCGAACGAACTAGTTCGAAAGAGCGCTCCCACATGCGACCTACGCGAACTAGGTCCCAGAATCCCAGATCTACCGCTCTTTAGCTCGTTCGATATGACCGACCTAATTGACTGAGCGGAATTGAGCGAGCGGGAGCGTGGAGCTGTCCGACCTAGTTGCGTCACCGCTCACTGATGCGCTCCTTACTTATCGTTCGGTCGTTCATTTATCGTCAGTGAATGTTGTGTTATTTAAGTGGCAAGACTGTTGCAAAGATTTTGCGCGGCCGGCGCTGATTGTTGTTTTATACAATATTTATTTTATATTCATTTACACTGCTTGACTGCTTACATTTAACATAATAAACACTTTAGGTATGTTTGTAATGTAAAATTTCTTTCTCAAACCTTTTATTTTTACACAATGCATTATACAAGCTACTATTTGCTTTTACATTTTTGAAATAAACACGTTCAAAACAAGTTATAAACATGTATGTTTTTTGGCTTTATATTGAACTACTATCACAAAATAAAAATAAATACTTTACAAAGTTTACAAAAAATCGCGCGTAGCAGTACAGAGCAAACTGCAAAGCTCACGAACGATCTGCCGTTCTCAGCTCACTCAGTGAGTCAGCTCCTGTCGCAATCCATCGAGCTGGGAGCTGGTGAACTAAAAGAGCGAACTAAAATGAGCGCTCCCGGTTGCGGACTACTATACGCAAGTCGTAGACTGTGAGACGAGTATAACGTATATCTCGACCTTGCACTGCGTTGGGCTTGAGTGTACCAGATTCGTTGTTGGGTCTAGGTATTTTTGTTTGTTTACTGACAGTTATTTAACACAGCGGTGCGTTTCCACCAGAGATGTGGAAGAAAAATGAGTGGCGCGAGAATGCGTAACGAAGCTGTGAAACGATGTGAGCGTTTTCACCAGAGATGTGCGAGATAGCGGAGTGGCGCGAGTATGCGTAGCGACGCTGTGAAACGGTTTCTCGCTCGCGTCCATCCCTATCACACATTCCTCGCTTGTTTTGTACGTACAAATATCTCGCGCCGCTAGTTTCCACCGGTGCTGCGAAGAGCGAAGCTAGGTAAATGAAGTGATTCTATTGGTTCTTAAACAAACACATCCCTCGCATCCTCGCACAACTCTGGTGGAAACGCACCCTAAGGCTACTTTATAATGATANGGGGGGGGGGGGGGGGGGGGGGGGGGGGGGGGGGGGGGGGGGGGGGGGGGGGGGGGGGGGGGGGGGGGGGGGGGGGGGGGGGGGGGGGGGGGGGGGGGGGGGGGGGGGGGGGGGGGGGGGGGGGGGGGGGGGGGGGGGGGGGGGGGGGGGGGGGGGGGGGGGGGGGGGGGGGGGGGGGGGGGGGGGGGGGGGGGGGGGGGGGGGGGGGGGGGGGGATGAAACGCTATGCTTTATTTCGTGTATGTATTAAAAATAAAATAACGTATTATCAAAAAATATATTTAAAAATATTTTCCTTATTACAAAACCAATTACTATAATAAAATATAATTTCGATGTTAGCTGAAAAAAATTGAGACGGTAATTAAGATTGCATTGTCAAAATTATGCTGAGTAAGATATCATTATTACATTAAAAATAACATACTATTTGTAAAAATACGAATTGAGCATTATAATGGTAAGGTTCCGTAGTCCAAAGGAATAGTTGTTCAATAGGAATTTAAAAGTTACAATTGCTCCAACAATCAATTTTGTATACTAGGCGGATCTTGGATACAGGACGATTAAAATTTACGTATATCACATTAGTTACTACGGAACCCTATTTCATGCGCGTCCAAGTCACACGCAATTGGGCGGCAATTTTTGATTAACCTTTCTGTGCAGTGGTAAAAAAATAAGATAAAGCTATAATTTTCTAAAATAACGAAATTTGGAAACTAACCACTGCAACAAAGGTTAAAGTCTCATATTTCATAATAATTCTTTTCTGTCAAAAGAATATTTTACTACAAAAACCGACAACTTTAAAATAAGACCTCTAATAAAATTATGTACAATATAAATCGTTGTTCATTTTTGTTGTACGCTTTTTCTTTCGACTGGAAATGCAAAGGATGCATCCTAGATCTTAATACCTACACCATAAGGTAAAACTTAACTAATTCACTCTTTTCACTTTCTTTTCCGACGCTTTGATCTCAATCCTAGAACACAAAAACTGGAGATGGCGTTTCTCTTTCTAACATTGGTCTTGTATTAATAACTAAAACACATGCTACGTTTGGTCATGGAAAGTTTGTGCGTGATTAAAAAGAGGTTCGTACAATGCCGTTTCTAGTTTAAATGCTCTTTGATCATTACATGGATTACACCCCTTATAACTAAAACTACAGAGCGTGGAAACGCCACTCTGGCAAAACGACGAGAGACGATATTACTAATAAAAATCGACAGTACAGTGTGTGTTAGATCACAAGTTCCCACAGTCAGTCCCGCTCCCGGGCCATCAGTTTCTATGATTGATACTCTATGGCACGCTTCGTTTTCTTTTATAGAAACGTTTGACGATGCCGTCTCTAGTGACTGCCAAAGCGTCTCGGTGCTCTATGACTAAAACAGATTTCGATTTTCATAAGAATTTTTGATTATTCTACACATTTATAGTTGTCGGTAGATATAAACAAAGTCTTATTAATTAAGCACCATTATATTATTTAGTTCTTGTTGGTTGTTTAGTTATATTATGGACTTAAACATAATTACATATTATTTAAGAATTGTCTACATAGAGTTATTTTGGAATTTATGTGGACCTTATTTTTATTTTCTATTTAATATTTAGCACAGTGAGCAAACAAGTATTGCCAATTTTTATTTATGTGTGTACTCTTAAGTCATTTGAGAGCACATTGTTTTATTTCAAACCTACATTTTTTACTAAATTATTATTTTATAAAGCCGAAAAAATGGCACAAGTTTCATAATATGTAACTATGATACTCACTTATGAGTTGCACCGAAATTATTTCTAAATTGACTTTTGTTTAGTCAGCACTTTCTTTTTATTACATTCAATAATATTGCAAATAGTTCTAGAATACTGCTAGGGTCTAAAACAGAAAACCCTTTGTATTCATAAAAAATAAAATCATTGATTTTAATTATATCTATAGAACAAAAACATTCAAAATTATAGTATCTATTTTGATCCAGGTCACCCAAATCCAGTATTTGTTTAATTGCAGCTACTTATCCAAAGGATATTATAAAATAATTAAATTTTCGTCTAAAGTGGAGATAGTTTACCCAAATCAAATAAAGCATACCTGTACTGGTGGGATCAACATTACAATAATCTCATACTTAAATGTACTATTCTAAAATAACAATTTGTTCATGATTAATATAACAGGGTTTTGTGAAACAATGTCCATTTAAATTAGGGTGTGGTTAAGAAATGCACTGGACTAGCACAGAGAAATGAAAATCTCAGACATTATTCTAGTTTAGTATGTACTTTCCATTTAAGCTTCCAAGGCATGAGGGTAAAATAAAGTATTCGTCTAAAATAAAATAATAAAAATTTGAATGGCTTTACAAATGATATAACAAAAGCAGTGGGTTACCTCTTTTGACCACTGAAAAAAAACGCGCTAAAATACTAACCATAAACAACCGCGAGCACCTTAAAAAAAAGTTATCGAGTAAAAGTTTATATTATTAAAAATAAATGCATTGAAGGCAGTGTTTAGTCCTTAAGTATTTTATTGAGCAGTTCGTAAATATAGTTTTTTTAATAAATTGATATGCAATAATAACCCATTTACCGTCAACGTAATCGTTTTTCCGCGTTTAATTAATTTACTTTCTAGCATTATCTAGCATTACGATACCCCCTAGGCCAGGCTAGGCCTTATCTTACTCTGTGTTTCCGAAAAAATCAAATGGCTACATTTTAATAAGTAACAATAGCACCAAAATAATTGAAAAGTCATTACGCCAAATAAGACGCGCGACGTCCATAGATTGACGGTAAAAGAGTGAAGGTCTGGACATTGCTTCATATAACCATAGAAAGAAATAATCCTTATTATAGGAGCAAAACGAGATTTACATCACGCCCTGACCTGAAACCAATCGATTGATTGTTGATCGAAGTTATCGAACATTGGTAGTTCCTTCTACATCAAATCGATCCGCTTGATTGGCCGAGTCGCCCTTCACATCTTTCGATTAAGTCTATCTTTACAGTCCATTGTTAAAGTGATCTTTGGTCCTTCAATCATCGATCAACGACTCATCAATTAACGATCGATGCATTGTTAATCGAGATTTGACCGACGTTTTCATCAATCAGTGTGGTAGCACCTTAACTCGATTTTGAACGTTTCACTTTTATACGAAGAATTATTTCTCCTTCTAATGCATAACATTAAATGGCATCAGCACTATGCTATGTATTATTCGACCGCATTACGTTCATGATATGGATATGGCCTGGATTGTCGACTGTCACAAAACACGAGAACTTGTCGTCGTGACTTAGCCTCTTCGCGTTCATTCCTGATAGTTTAATGCAGGCTAGGATCTCTTTCCTTTTTGAACCTTGTTTGCACCTGTGGATGAAAAGAAATGGTGTATTTACTTGTATGTGTGTGGTTTATTAGTTTTATGCCATCACTTCAATTACGAGACTCTAACGAGAATAGTCCTTAGTTGTTTGGCAAATTGTATTGTAATAAAATTCTCTTTACCGTATACTTTAGATAGGTATGATTAACCTTTTGAAAAGTGAATATTTCAGAGATAGTAGGAAAGTGTTTAAAAAGGTACATTAAGATTTGCTTTTCATCTTATTTTTGAAAGCTTATTGATTCTAAAAACACAGAATATCGAGCAAGATATTTTATAAAATCTCTAGGCACCTTTAGCAACAAACACACAACGTAAATATATTAAAAACTATACTCTATCCGTTTAGGTAGTTAACTAAAGGTAAACAATCTTGATGTGTCTTTTTACACAAATTCATATTAAACAAATAAACTACTTTTCTAACTTATGGTTCAATTGATTTAGTATTCGTTACTGTTGTATTTACTTTGGTTTTTACTTGCATTTTATTTTTAAACTGAGTTTTTAAGTAAAAAGTTACATCAAGATTGTTTACCTTTAGTTAACTACCTAAACGGATAGAGTATAGTTGAATACCCAAAGCAAATCTTCAGATTTCATAAATGTTGAAATACGTTTGCTTGCTTAGAAATAGCTTTAAAAAAACTCACGTTTTGCCTTTCCAAATAAGTTTCCAGCATTGCTGAGGAAGGTAACCATCTCCGAAGAAGAAGTTGCAACTCGACGATGCAGTGTTCGAGTTGTTATTTGCATTGGGTGTTTCACATCTACTCTCTAGTGGGCTGCCGATCGGAGTCATTGCGTTGTAGGACCTGGAAAGTATATTGTTATTCAACACCAGTCTAGCCTTTTCCCAACCATAATGGGGTCAGGTCCCAGTCAAACCGGATTCAGCTGAATACCAGTGTTTTACGTGGAGCGGCTGCCTACCAGACCTCCACAACCAAGAAGTACCGTGTTACCCAATCAATGGATTGGGTAACACGGTACTTCTTGGCAAGACTGGTGTCACATTTTCTGGCTTCTGACAATCCGTAACGACTGCCAAAGATCTACAAATGGCAGCCGGGATCAACGGATTAGAGTGCTTTCCGAGGCACGGAGGAATCTCGATATGTTGAGATGGTCACCCATCTACAGACTGACCTCGGCAAGCGTTGCTTAACCTTGAAGATCAGAGAGAGAGATTTAGCCACGAGCTCCTAGTAAGAAAGTATATTTTTATTATGTTTTTTATATTTTTCGAAGGGAACACTGATCTTGAGAAAGTAAGCTTCGTTAATTAGTGAATTTATAAAATGGGGTTGGAAAATATCCAATTCTGGATTAGGCTCGTCTTTGCACGTAAACTGACCAGTTGTATTTGCATTAGGAATGTTTTTGTATGTGCAATAAATATTAAGAAATTACCAAAATAGATAGTCCAGAACAAGGAACAGTCCAGACACTCGATTCGTCTGGGATGATATTACTAAAAATAAAATCAACATAACGGTTGAAAGAGAGAAGTGTAGGAAGCTTTAAATTCAGGCCTGGTCAGTCAGGACCCGCAAGGGATAAAAAAAAATCTTTACTGCTTACAAGTCAATATAATGGATGAAAAAACAGAAAAGGAAGTTATAATAGTGGAATAGGTTGTTGTTTGTTGTTAGTAGTTACTAAAAATGTCTACCAGAAAACTTGCTAAATTTGTTAAAATCATAAAGAAACATGACTAACCTCTTCCCAATCTTATACTTCTGGGTCTTCATAACCTGCGTGAGATTCCACCAAACAATTTCCGTTGCCATGGTAACTAATACAAGCGGGGGTTGCTCCGAGTCTCCATCATCATCTTGTGGTGATGAGAAGTGATACGGAGATTGTACAGGATGCGGTGATGACGTCATGGAGTTGCGGTTGGAACGGTCCGGCACGGGGGAGAATGAGCACCAGTGGACTTTGGACTTGTGGTGCTTTAGTAGGGTCAGTTGACGCCGACCTCTGACGTTCCATACCTGGAAGGGGACGATGATTTTTAAAATGGCTTACAAACGTGAATATATTGGTTATGCAAAATAAATACAATTATTAAAAATGAATCCCCAGATTCTGGAATTACACAGCCACATCAAATTTTGCAATCATTGTCTTTCCAGAAACTGTGCATAACTCTCAAATGTTTAAAGGCGTATAACAAATGATTTTTTTTAAATATAGATTAGTGAAAACAATTTTGCTGATTAGAGAATAAGGTAGGAAGTGGTGTAGATTTTTTGAGCTTAATTGAAAATACACTAACACTCTAAAGTATTTGGCTATCCAGAAAAATATATTTTGTATAATCTTGAATGACTTTACACTACAGACTTGACTTTACAGTTATGGCCTCAAAGAATGCAGGTGGCCAAACACTTTTGAGTGGTAGTGTGGTAGTGTTTTTAACTAGTAGCGGCAAGTACAATCTATGAATCTACATACAAGTAGTATTTGAAAAACTTACCACAACATTCCCGGAGTCGAGTCCTAACGCTAGAACATTTCCGTCGGAAGTGAGATCACACGACACAATCACGTTGTTCAGTCTGTACTCTTGGATAGTTTGGAGTTCCACTTCGTCGCTTACCTTCAACTCGAATGTCTGAAACACCAGACACACAGTTTACTAAAAATAAAGGAGATTTAGTTGCGTAAATATAAAGGGTCGACCGACTCTTGTATGGTTTATAAATAGTTAAGTCATTTGGTGCAAAGGACTCCTAACTATCTCTCGAATTGAGTATCGATTTATTTACAAGCCTATTTGTCGATGTTTGCTTGATAAGTTTTAAATCGGGGCGACATCGTCTTTGTTAACCGAGTCCCCTTAAATAAAGATAAAAAAAAAGTTTTAAATCAATCAGACTGATTTCGTCGTATGACAAATACACCCAAAACGAAAAAAACATATTGTGATAATTCAGAAACACCCCAAAGGCCTTAGGCATTAATTCCTGATGATGATGATTGCACGAAATGAAATGACATCGGTGTCATTTCATTTCGTGCAATCATCATCATCATATCAGTTGAAAGACGTCCACTGCTGGACATAGACCTCCCCCAAAGGGGGAAGTTTGCCACAATCGCCACGCTTGGCAGGCGGGTTGGCGATCGCAGTGTAGCTGTTGCAATGCACAGAGAATGCTGCTGAACATTCTCTGGTGAGTCCCTTAGTCGCCTCTTACCACACCCACGGGGAGTTATGGGTTTTGTGCAATATGTCTAAATAAATAAACAAACATACCTGAAACGCCTTATTCTTCTTCTCACAAATCACAAGCACATTATTGTGCAATGCCGCGGAACTGATGAACACATCAGACTGTCTTCCGTTCAGTATTGTAAGCAGCTTCAAATTCTTATCCCACAGCTTGATGGTAGCATTGAATTCCACTGTGATGATACCTAGGTCTCTGACGAAGAAACAGTCGACGAGACCGGAACCTTTACAAAGGCTCTTGTGGTCTCCGTTGGGGAAGGTTCGGTCCCTCGAAGTGATGCTTGTCTCGCTGCTTGAGCTGGATAGCCTTTCTAAGTGACCGTTCTTTTTCTTGACTCCTGTGAAAAGAGAAAGTGCGGAATTAGAATATTTGGTTCTTGTGAGCAACTGCTGACATGAAAGTTGTAAATAGACTAGATTTACTGGAAAATAGTAAAGTTTTTAAAGAATAATTGGTTGTTGAGAGCATTGCTGATAAAGTGAAATGAGATGTTGTTTGTTGATCACATCAAAGTTTTTCAAGGATGGCTTTCGCGCGGCTCGCCTCCTCCTTCGCTAGCATTACTGTTTCGCAAAAGGAGGTGACCGCTTCCCAAGCCCCCTCGCTCCGGTCCATGGAACCCGTAACGACTGTCAAAGATGTTCAATTGACAGCCAGGACCAACGTGGATGGTCCACGGACCGCTCTCGGCAAGCGTTGCTTAACTTTGAATTTCGACCCGTGCGGCTGTTTTTATTTAACCACCTAGGATTTCCGTATCCAAAACCATAATCTGAGAGCGTCAGATAGTAGCTGTGCTAACTCAATGCTTATCCACTATCATTAAAAAACTCCTGAAAGTTATTTATAAAGATCTTTTTTATATTTACAAATTTCCGGATTTTTGAAGTGAAAACTTCTTTAGCGGCGATGTGCACTTTTTGGGATGGGTAAAATATGTTAAACTCGCGTCAGGACACGTGACCTGATCGAAAATTCGTAAGACGGAGGGAAAGTTCTGAAGTGTTAAATTTTTAATGTAATATAAATTGTCATGTTTTTGCACGATAGCGCAAAAAATTAATATTGTTTTTTACCACATAAATGATAGTACTTTTATACTGTTAATTAAAGCAATTCGTACGAAATTATTCCCTTAACTTTTCAAAATATCAAAAATGCACAACGTTAATGTTCAAGTTTTCACTTCTGCGCGCACTCCCGGAGTGCAAACTTGTTTTCTCTCATCTTTTAAACTCACCTTGAATATCATTCAGTATCTCCTGCGAGCCAAGATTATTGTTACCCCTCTGCATCATCTCTGGCTTCCAATCCCCGAACGACGTCAGCCGATAAGCCATTAGACACGTATTCTTTCCAGCAACGATTAATAAATTAGGGTTTACAAAGTTCAAGTACTGCACTGGGCTGTAAACATCCATGATGGCGACATTATCTTTGGTACGGAGAGTGTATTTCTTAACCGCACCGGATTTGAGTCCGTAGATAATGTATTGATTGCAAGGTGAGATCTTTACTCTGGTGATATATTCGTCTGCTTTTTCTATGATTTCTGTTAGGACTTTTCTGCCGCGCATTACCTGGAAATCAAGTTGAAAGAATATTATAGTCAAATGATTTTATTTTCTTTCGAGGCTTCAGCAACCTTATTATTAGTACTGTTAACTGGCACTGCCGAATTTGAGTCAACACTGTTGTAAATAAACAACAAACCATGGTACAACCTTTTTTATTTCTCTAATGGTGCGTTTACAAGGACAATTTTTTTTTGCGATTGTTGCTAGGCAACACGTATTTACCAAGCTGGAGCAATGTGCGGCAACTTCAATAAAATACGGCAATTGTTTCGGCAATACTGTTTCTAATTGCTCCATATTGGTCTCTCCGTGTTTAGTTTTTTTTTCAACTAATTTACTCGTGTATTGCCTTGTTTCATGGATATATCATACCATACCATCATACTATATCTCTCAATGTTGACATTGCAAAACATATCGCCAAATTGACGCTTGCTGCCGTTGCCGTAAATTGCTTGATATGTCGTGACGTCAAAATCGACCAGTATTGCTTATAATTGATCAATTATCATTGCCCGTGTCAACGCACCTTTACTGAACAACCCAGGGATGGCAACTCGAGTTCGAGACATTTATTAAGTTGTTTCAAACCCGAGTGAAAGGCACATACCAAATAATTTAAAAAGTAATTTTATTTAACATACCTGAATATTATTCTTATCATCAACAACAGCCAATAAAGGTTGTAGCACTCCATCGTTATTATTGCAAATGCCTTTCAAATTAAGTGGCTTCAATGAGCTCCTGTCCAAACTCATAGAGTTCTTGAGCAGTGCCTTTGGCACTTCTCTATGGTTAAACGACTTGTGCCTCCTTGGTGTGGTGTTAGCACTTTCTGTTCCACTGTTTGGTGGTGTTGAATTTGGTGTGTGTGGAGATACTGGGTTGACAAAGCTGACGTCGAACTTCGTTGTTAGACGGACTCTCCTAGAATTGTGAAGATTTATGTTAGTGCAATAATGATTATATTATAAGATTTGGGGGAGACTTTTGCCCAGTAGTGGGCCAGTAAAGGCTGAACAAAAAAATAGTCATAGGCAGGGTTGAATGGAAACATGAGATTGTTTTTAGATTAAATAGGTTGATGTAGTAGTATTTATAGAGTGAATTTTTAAAGTGTGCTTAGATGGCTAAATCTGAAACTATGAGGATTAGCAAAAAAAGACTGGTAGGAGTCTCGAGTCCGATTTTGATGAAAACTAAAACTACAAAATTGGATTTTCACAAAATCAGTATTTCTAGCCAGGAATCGAAACGGTTGATTTTGAAAACAAAAACACATCCTGTATTATTACACCATCAATCAATCATCAAAGGATCAAATTTTGGGAAGCAATGTCATAAACTAAAGGAAAGCTCTCATTTTATAATAATACAGGCTGTTTTTTTTCACAATCAACCATTTCGATTCTGGCTAGGATTTTTCAAAAATCCTGACTCCTTTCAGTGTTTTTCCATATTCCTCATAGTTTCGGATTTGGCCATCCATGCACACTTTAAAAATTCACCCTGTATATACTACTACATCAACCCATTCAACCCTGCCTATCACTTTTTTGTTCGGCCTTTACTGGCCCACTACTATATTAGGGACTTACATTTTCCGTTTTTTAGACTCCCATTCGGTTCTTTGTGCCTGGGAATAGGTTGATGTAATTCTATTCTGATTGATTAGTAGTGTCATATTTATGCTAATCAGACAGGTTAATCACCTAGCACAAGATTCAGGGACTTTGTAACCTTTGCTGATGTAAATAAAGATTATTATGTCGATGTTTTTATCGGAAGACACCTTTTGATATTTTCTTTTAGAGGAAAATGGTTTAGCTAATGACTAGTTTTAGGGCGTTTTTTTCTGTAGTTGTTGACAAGCCGCACAGCAGCATTTCCGCATTTGGCACCAAAACAGATAAAACAATTTTTCAAATGAACAAGTTATTTTAAAATTTTACCTTTGTATGACACACATCACTATTTGCCTAGCCTTTTTGCACAAAATACCAGTATTTTACATGGAGTATCTGCATACCTGCCTCCTAAACCCAGTTACTGGATACCACAATACCTATTGGTAGGACTACTCTAAACTTATACATTCTACTTTAGAGCCATTATAACAAAATTATAAAAGACACTTACCCATTCCGTTGCGCAGTTTGTGACACATAAGAAGCGTCCAAGTACCACACTTTGGCTGAATCCTCGATACTTCCGGTGCCCGTGAGTAGCACGTCGGAACCGGGCTCGAACTCGTCCCACATCATCTCGCTGACTGCCATTGCTACGACGTTCCTGAAATTGGAACAAGATTCTAAATTAAAATTCGAGGCGAGAGAACATTCAGTTTTGTGATCATTTCGTCCAATCATTTACACACACTCGTTGAAGTCTCTCTAAGGGGGTTACGCTAGTGTCGTACTTTTGTTTCAATTTACAGTTAGTTTGAATGTTATTTAAAAATATATATGTTCCGCAGTAATAGACAATTATTATTTATGGGAAAGTAATTATTGACTGCTGCACTGCGTGTCGCGGGTTCGATCCTCGCACGGAACAAATATTTGTATGGCTTACAGATAGTTGTTCCGAGTCTGGCTGTTTCTGTATGTGTGTTTATATGTTTGTAAACGCACCCACATACAAGAGAAATTCCTAGTGTGGGGCAAAGTTTTAAATATAAAAAAAAAACATTTAAATAACTCTGTAAGTCCTAACATTCCGATTGAAAAACTAGTTCATAAAATCATGGCGTTGCAAAATGTTCTTTAGGTTAGCCTGCGGTGGCCTGAATGATCCCCCGACCGGGCAAAGGAAAACGCTTATTAATTATTTTTAAACATCAAAATTAAAAACGAAAAATATACTAAAAACTCACCCCCTCCGATTATCCAAATCAAAGTTACGGGTATAGGTCTTCAAGTCAACGCAAACCACTCTACTATCATCGGTCGCCACAAACAGCAGTGTTCCAGTCTTATTAACAGCAATGGCCAAGAAGTACGTATTCTCCTTGATGTCATCAGATACGATCACGCGTCTACAACGACATGTGTTTGATTTCAGCGCGTTCGCGTTTATTCTGATCTCGTGCTCCATAATTTCGTTGGGTTTCAAAGTGATGATTTTGTTGCTACCTAGAAAGAAATAAGAAGTATTTAGTGTCACAAAACTGACACGCAACAAAATTTTAAATTTAAATTCCTTTACGATAGGGATACTGTTATATAAGGTTAGATTTTCATGTAAAGTGAATGATTCATTTATATTCTTGTGCGTAACTACTCAAGGACTCCGGAAAAGTATGAGTCAAAATTTAAAAATGCCGTTAACCTGTTGCTTGTATGGCCTCTTCAATTTGTCTTCTTAACTTTTTTAACTCTTAATCTACCTATTAAAATTTGAAAGATCATACAGCCCGCTCTATGGCAGTCGAACAGATGGTCGGCGGCCTAGTAACAGGGTTCAGATTTTCAACAACGGATACGGAAACCTAAAATGTAGTAGGTAAAGTGAGTCAAGGAAGGAAGGTGGAGGAAACAAGATTTTTCCTTAAGCGATTACGTTGACGATGCCATGTGATGCATAGACACAACAATTTGCATAACATTTCTATCAAATTACCGTATTTTAATATTTGACGGCATCAGCTGTCACTAGGATTGCATAAAACCTTATATGACGTGAATGCCTAGAAAAACTCGTGATTTATTACAGCCGTACGGTCAGTCTTCAAGGAAAAACAAAGCTTGCCAAGGTCGGTCTGTGGATTAGTTACCAATTTTCCATCCGCCTTCGCGCTTCGGAAAGCATGTTAAGCCGTTAAGAGGGATCCGTAATGGTAGCCCGCGAAATTCAAATTTTCTTGTGTTTTTTTTGTAATTTGCAGGTCAGTGTCCGGTTGTAACTTGATCGAAATATGATACGCAACAGTAACAAGTATGTATTTACATAATTATAAACATAAAAATAGTCAATACATCGCTCTAACTTAGATTTGATGCATATATTTTCTAGTTAATATGCACTACGGATCCTTAACTTTTTGAACACCAGAGCATAAACGCATCGGCTTGCCCCCGACGCCAATCCGCAAACTCGCCGTATTTTTTGTCATATATTGTGACGCTTGCTTGTCACGTATATGTGACAATGGCGTTCAAAAGGTTAAGCGATGGTTCCGGCCGTCATGTAGACTTTTGACAGCTGTTACGACATTGTAAGTCAGAAGCCCCAAAATCTGACACCAGTTTTTCCAAGAGGTATCGTGTTACCCAGTTACTGAGTCGTGGAGGTCACACAGGCACTTGCTCCATGTAAAATGGTGGTATTCAGCAGCATCCGGTTCGACTGGAAGCCGACCCCAACATAGGTGGGACAAGGCCAGGCAGATAGACTGACGTCAATTCCTACTAAGTTTACTATAAGGAAATATAGTGGCGGACATTCCTTAATGATTGTTACGCGCCAGAATTAATGCCGGGTACATAGCGACATTAGTTAATACTAGCGCTATTTAATATCGAGTAGCAGAACTAGTAGTCAAGTACCTTCTAGACTTTTCTATGCCAGAACATTCTACGGTTCTCGATATCTAGTCAGTCGGCACCGGAAGTTACAAGTACTTTCAAGATGCTTCTATAGTAGAAGGTTCTGGAATTAATTCACTTTTATAAGGACCGCATAGCCCGCGATCGAGTTAGTATTGGATTTGCGATAACAGCGAATACTTCGGAAGCGATCTTCATGTGTGATTAAAGTGATCAATAGTGAAGTTGTATTTTATAATTAGTGGGTTTAAAGTTGTAATTAGTGTTGTTAAATTAAAGTGTCATTTTGGTTATGTAATCGGCTGTTTTTATTGTCACGAACCCCAAGCTCGTAACATTAGTACACAAATAAAGGGCTTTTACTAAACTTACCTGTGACGTTAAATATAAAGTTGTAAGATAGTCATGCCTACTGTCACGTTCACAATTAATACCTATTTAGCATCATGCATCATTTATTTTCGTACCATCCCAGTGTTTTTCGGTCTACGTCAAAAAGAAACCCAGACCTTGGCAAGCAAATTACCTGTTAAGTACCTACAAACGGGGTGAATAGGAATGCAGGGGTGAATCGTAACAATACTTTGAATCGGATTTTTACATTATTTAAATCTTGTTTGCAGCATTTACGGTCTCCAATTTTATTGAATGGACATCAATTAAAAAAAGTTGCGTTCATAGAAAACCAATATTATGATATTAAAGTGACAAACCTTATCAAAGTTTTGTTTCGATTCTCCCCTCCGTTCTTATTCACCCCGTTTGACTTGTCGATAAATTAAATCGTTCGAATTACAGAATGGTTAAATTTCCCTAAGCTAGCCGATCATTTTTTGTTTGTTTTGTTCGGCGTTCTAGCAGTAAACTCCTATTGTTCCTTAGCTATATCAATCTGCCTAGCGATTTCATAGCTATGTTGGGGTAAGTTCCACTCTCACCGTATGCAGCATACACCAGTATGCTGCATACGGTGCAACTGCTTATCCGACTTCCACAACCCAATATATTAGGTACTTATACACTGCCCGATCGACGTCATTCTGTCGATTTTCTGGCTTCTGACTTTCCGTAATGACTGTCAAAGATCTACAAATGACATTCAGGTTCAACGGCTTAGCGTGTTTTCCGAGGCATGGAGGACTCTTTTTATGATGAATGGCCACCCATCCACGGCAAGCGTTGCGTAACCTCGAATATCGAATATTTAGTGATATAGTTTGACATTATACAGCACCTTAATGTCCTTGATGACCTTAATGTTATAGCAGTAAGGATGATTTTATCGTTGTGCAAGTTATAATAAAGTACTTACGAGGAACAGTAATCATATCTAGGACTATATCAGTCTCTTCAAACGTGATGACCCTTTCCTTAGTCTTGACATCAATCACCTCCACACACTTCGCATTTCCATCGGTAGCAACAATGACATGCTTATCATAGTTACAAGGAATACAGCACAAGATCTCCCGGTCTCTTTCGAAGTCTTGAATAGTCTTAAAAACCTTGTTCTTCTCGTTTCGAGAAGGGTTGTAGAAGATGATCTTCTTGTTAGTGTGCATGATCAAGTATTCTTCGTTGTTCGACCATCTGCAACTTAGGTAGGAGCCTTGGATTTGTTCAGTGTCCGCGTATGTGTTGTTGTAGGCTTCTTCTGGTTCTGAAAGGATATTTATTGTTGTGATTTAATTTGTTTTTTATTCTTTAATAATATTTTTTTGTGTCATCATGTAGGTTGTGAGTAATAGTGGTTTCGTACGGAAAAACAAGTTTCTCCATTTTTTTGTCTGTCAATGATAAAAAAAAAGTGAATAGGTAACAAGTGTGCCATATCGTCGACCACATTATTGCTTTCCATCAGATGAGATTGGAGAGCCTATGAATTGTTATTCATAGGCTCCCCAATCTCATCTGACTTTTATTGTTATAAAAAACTCAGAATTAATCATCTAAAAGAAATGAAAATATGAGTTTGCTTATCAAATTATTTTTGCGGTTTATGCGGTCGCATAGCTTGTGCAATTTCTTAACCACATAAATCCATATAATGTACAGAACATACCTTCTTCAATAATATCGTCAGTCTCTTCAGTCTCCACGTCATCGACGTACCAGAGCTTGATGACGCTATCGTACGCGAGCGCGGCCACGATTGGCGGGTTCTTGGTGCACGACACGCCGATCCATTTGATTGGCGAGCCCGTGCCGCGGAGCTCCTTGCGCAGTTTGTTCGTGAAGATGTGGAAGAACTGGGTATAAGGAAATAGAGATTAATATTTACCGGAGTGAATAGGCAGGGTCTAGGTTCTCCTGCCGGGTTGCGGAATTTGTTCGAAAGAATCACCGCGACCCTGGAACGCAAAGAGTTTTAGAAGAAACCCGGATGGTTTTAGTCAGTAAGAGTCTGACGCGCCCTTCCGCTCCACCCAGAGGAAAAAGTAATTTGATTATTTCCCATAGTAAAAAAAAAGTCTGGGTCAAAAGTCTGGTGGTAGACGTGATTGCGGATAATTATTAAGAGGGGGATTGTTGTGAAAAAAATGTATCCTATAATAGTTCTTCAGATACCCTGCTGGACTTTAAGTGAAGATTCTAGGCAAGTGTCCTACATTGTCGACCACATCTTTGTGGGCAAACAAGAGACTATCAGTAATAATCACCATAATAGTGATCGTGTATCAATCAAATAAAAAAAAAACAAAATAAAGAATGTCGTGTAATATTATATTATTATTATGGCAAATAACAAATATTTTATGGGGTAAGAAATCTGTCTGCCAAAAATGGTTATTCTAGAAATATACAATGGCTGTTAATGCAAAGGCTCCTAGCCAATTGATTAAAAGTTACGTTAAAAAAAATATGGTGAGCACAAGCATTTCGTCACTTTTAGTAATATTTCAAATAAATGCGTTCATATTTTTTACTTTGTAACTGAACTGACAGTTATTAAATTAGTAAGTATTATTCCATTTATTCATTTTCTATGCATATTATTTACATTTATTATATTCATTTATTATTTACATTTATTATATTCTATTCAAATGAAAATACCATCCGTTTAATTTTAACTTCCTAACTATCAGTTTATTTAAACAACAACATACCTTGATGATACCGGAGTTGGTTCCAACAAGTACATAATCTCTCAGGAAGCATACTGCTGTGATCTTTTCCTTCACATCAATGGTTGAGGGCTTGATTTCATCCACATTCTGTTCATGCCTATGGATAACAAAAAAAAATAAAAAAATGAGTTAAGCACCATATTCATCATCACCCGTATTAGTTTTGATAAAAACATGTAGTAATACAAATTGGTGGCAGCATTTGCCAAATGTCTTTAAGATTCTCAGACCGAACTGTGCCTTTGCTTTGCTAAGTAAGCCGTTCACACGAATTCGAACATAATTTCTTCTTCTTCTTAAATGAGACTGTTACTAAGCAAAGTCAAGTCGAATTTTGTGTGTGAAGCTTGCACTGAAATAAAGTGGTTATGATTACAAAAATGTATAATTGATGGCCTGTTTCACCACCTACGATTAAGTTCCCGTTAATTTACTTGGCAGATAATTCTTTACAAATGATGTTCTATTTTAGAATTTATTCAGTGATTAGTGGCAATCCGGGGGTCGTGAAACAGGCCCTATTCATTAGCATCGGTATATTTTTTTTTTATGGAATATTTAGCTACACAAACTGCTGCCACGCATTTGCTTAATTTCAAGATTCACAGACCGATACTTGCCTTTGCTTTGTTAAGTAAGCCATTCATACGAATAAGATCATAATAATTCTAAAAGTAAAGGTGATATTCGTGTAGGACGCTTTTTTAGAAAAGTCAAGTTAAATTGCTGCTTATGAATCGTGCACAGAACGAGACTGGGTGCCTAGATAAGTAATGTCAGCGTAAACATTTTTCCAGCGACACTTGGAAGTTACCATCGAAAATGACGATTAACTGTTTTTCAACATATTTATGTTTAGTTTTAAAACGGGTCTTATTACAAATAAGTACCGCAGAATTTACAATACAATCGAAAATTTTAAACGACTAGACAGTGGTGACATTTATGATTTATCATGGTGGTATTATATACTATATAGACTTTTTAGTCTATAAATAATATGTGATACGACAATATGTGAATATGTGATATGCGAGACGCTCAAGTACTTATGTACTTGAGCGTCTATTGCGTGATATAAGATGTCTGCGTTTGATACAACTAGTAATTAGATTGATATCAAACCCTCAGAGATTTGTATCGAACGGCCGTACTTTATGGTTATTACCCTGATTGTCTAGACTAGGCTAGTAAATTGAATATATGTAAAAGAGAAGTAATGTGTGGTTATGTAATTTTTTTTTGTAATTTTGTGGTATGAACTGGAAATTATTATTAGTGATAAATCCTACTAATATTATAAATGTGAAAGTTTTGTATATTTGTGCAACAATCAGGCAAAAACGGCTGACGGGATGTGGATGAAATTTGGCACACATACAGTGCATATCCTGGAATAACAGATAGGCTACTTTTTATACATTTTTAGGCGAGCGACGAAGCGGACAAAAGCTAGTATAAGATAAAATTAATTATCAACTGATAAATTTGGTAGCAACCTCCACAAATGTTATGGTATATATATTACTATAGAAGATTCGAAAGAAAAAACAAAATAAAAACTTACCTCATAATTTAACTATGGTAGGCACCAGATAAGTTTGCAATAAAGTACATTGACGATTACTTAATATGTCTTCGTAGGTACTCGAAAAATAAATTATGAATCGTTTTTCATCACCAGAAAATGTAAAGGATCACGATAGATGTCCATCTAGGACAGCTTTATGTCTATATTTCCGTTTTTGAAATTAAGAATGTCAATCAAGGTGTTAATTGCAAATTTATTTGGCGCCTACCATACACTAGTCTGTTAATTTAATTTGACCCGAATTAGTTAACACATGATAGTAACATAAAAGACAAATTCACAAAACAAAAATATAAGGATTAACAGAAAAAATAACACGACACACCAAAAAGATAAAAAGAAAACGAAAATACTTACAGAAAATCAAAATACAGCTCATTATTATTGCAATTCTCTTGAGCGATCTGCGAAGCTTTCAAATAGAGTATGCCTTTAGATTCGTTCTGTAGGATGCTTTGAATGATGTCTGTGCAGGGGTAATGAAATAAGTCATTTCCATGGGTGCTTAGAAATGCTTTGATGTTGTTAATCAGTTCCTTGTCTAACTCCTAAGAAAATAAAGCATGATTAGACGAAAAATTAAACAGAAATAAAATGTACTGTGGGTAAAGCAGTGTATTAATGCAAGTATCTTATTTTTTGGGATCGGAGTAGGTACAGAATATTTGTCAGTACAATCTTGGTATCGGGTGAATAATATCTCCTCTGAAATCCCGGCAATCGTGATGTAATTAATTCGCGGATTTTTTTTATTGGTCTTGGAAATATGTCAAGTACTTTTTTGTTAAATTGTTCCAAGTTAAAAAGTTTTTACATGGAAACAAAAGTTTAGTTAACCATGTATTCAAAATCCAATAAAAAATCGTCACATATATAGAAATCCTGGGATATATCGCGATCATTATTCTGGGATTTCAGAGGAGGTTATCTACTCTATGTTATTTCGTTTGCTCAAGAATAGGTAAATATCCTCTACCCATTCCAATGCCTGGTCTATAGATATATACAGGATGGATTTTTGAGACGGGACAGTAAGGGCAGGTACCTTAACCGTTATAGTTACAGGAAAACGTTCCTAGGAGACCATACATAACTTTTAGAGATATTCTGAACTGCATTCACAGATTATGGAGTCAGCAAAAAAAAAAAAGCTGAAATAAAAAATAAATATATCTAAGCCTATTCATCCGATCCTATTTCATGTAGAAACCAAAAGACTCTATGGAACCATTTAAGGTATGAGTACTAGAAATGACAGAAATCGACTTTGTCTCTGTCATCTATGACCTAGACTAGAGTCAAGAGCAAACCCAAATTAAATAATAATAATAATTTCTGCGACGTTTCACTTATTTAATTTGACTCAATAAATGCAACATTAGATAGACCTTTGCAAGATACTTGCATTATGGAAGAAGCCTAAATAAAGAATACTAAATATCCGACGTAAAGGTAACCACCGTTCCACAAATGCCATTATTATTTATTTTATGAATACAATTTAAATATGAGGAAATATTAGTACAAAATATATTTATTTACAATGCGTGTCAGTAGTGCTGCTAGTAATGATCTACGAAAACCAACCTTACTACTACGTAATAAAGGTACTATTAAACTGAAACTGTTACCATGGTCCTGCGGTTGACATATCTTAGTTATTAAAAGTTATAATTAACCATGTGACCACAGAGCATTTACAAAAGATCGAGATCTTTCCCCGCCACCTGCGCCATCCAAGAAGTACAATCTTCATTATTTTATTTAAACTCTTTAGATCACGCGAGTTTTTCAAATAAAGGGTATTTGACGCATATCACGGCCGTATCTGGGGCCTGGACGAATCGTGGTACTGATGAACTCGTTCAAACACGTCCATGTCACAGGCCGAACACGGACGTGTGTGGACGAGTTCATGTACGAATCTATATTTTGAGCTCGCTCACGTCCCTGATATGTTTGGATCTACCTTTATATGAGTTTTTACAACGGATGTTTTATTGCACCATGTATCGTAAGATCGCACGTCAAAGGTAATATTTGAAGTATGAAAGCTCTTTTACTGCTACGAAATAAGGGCGTTGCCAATGTCAAATTGTTACCAATGACGCAGTGCCTGAAAATCTCTATCTTCTTTGTAACACTCTCAGTCTATAAACAATTCTAAAATCATATTAATACTTACATGTTTAACAATATTAACTTCATAATTCTGTAAATCCGACATCACATCAGCTGGCCCAGTCAGCCTCACTTTGTTGCCCAAAAACTTCAAATTCAGAAACAATTTGTTGAACAGACTCCATTTATCGTTGTAATTATCTGTGTGTTTGATATGGTAGCCAATGTAGTACGCGATGTAGCCATCATCAATGATATCTAGGGGAGGGGTAGCGCTATTATAATTGTAGCTGTTGAGGAAATCAGAATGTAACTTCTTGCTGTCATCCTCTCCTGTGCTTTTCAAGTATTTCATGATAAGGTCATGTATTTCATACATGTAGTTTCTTTGTTCTCGATCGTAGTATTCAATGATGAGCGATTTGCTGCGTAGTTCCTTCATGATTGATTCAACTTGTGTAGCTTCTTTGTTCCACAGTTTGCTCAGTACTTTGGCTGACACTTTGACGTTGTCTGGCAGGATTTTGAGTTTTTTGAATAGTGGTAGTACTGAATCGTTTAGGGAGTTGATGCAGACTTCAATTGTTTTCATCGGGTTGTAGGTTTGATTGATTGAGATGCTGAAAAAGAAAAGTGTTGTTATTTATTTGAAACTAGTTTTCGCTCGCGACTTCGTACGCGCACATCCCGTTTTAGTAGTCTAAAATAATCTTTGCATTATTGCCTTTCTAATGAAACCGGTTTGGGGCACATCGGTGTCAGTCTATAACAAACATAGGTAGATTTTTTTTTGTGTTTTATATACAATGTGTAACAGAATAAACGCAATACCTCTTATGGGGTAATTGTACTCATCATTATGAACAACTTGTACTATGAGACCAAACCCGAAATCGCGAAAAAAAAAAACAGCTGTTCAGTACATTTTGTCGAGTTGGGCGCACATAAATGTATGGGAAAATCGATTGTTTTTTCGCGATTTCAATGTTGCTCCCATAATTATAGTGAATTATTGTGTTTATTCTGTTATAAACAAATATACATGTTTCAGGGTTGATATTTCTTCAAAGTAGTTTTGGTGCTAGTATTTTTTCAGGAAATATTTGGTATTATGTAATTAATGTGAAGGAGAAAAACATGTTTCTGTGTCCTTATCCTATTTGTGATAACATAAATAAAATAAATTTTAATCATTATCGCTAGCAAGTTGATTATCATAAGCACAATAAGGTATCTACCGTCTAATGTACTGCTTTTAATTACGCAATATTATAACAGATGCTGGTGCAACATGGTGCAATTTCTGAAAAAATATTTGTATCAATTATCATCACAGATTCATAAAAGTATCGACACAAAAACCTATTTTATTTTTGAAATTTTGACGTTTGACCACAGTCTCATCTGATGAAGAGCAATGATGTGTTCCACTATGGAGCCTAGATGTAACATGTTCCCTCTTGACTTAAAGATTGATTTGATTGAGATTTACCAACCAAATAAAAAAAAAACAATCAATACTTACAATGAAAAATGATTCTTCTTCTTCAACTCTTTGACATAGTAATTCCATCGTTTCGGATCGTCAATCAGTCGTTCCCTATTCTCCGCTAACTGCGCTCCAATCAAACCGATATTGAACGGACTTCCTTTACAAATCTCATGTATTTTTTTAGCTTGCCACGGTAACTGTGACACAAGCACATCCAGAGACAACGCGAAGATTTCCAAAGACTCCTTCTCTTCTAAACTGTTCTCTATCTGTGGATTGTGAATAAGGTAAATCCAATGACATAATTACTATAGATGCGTTACCTACACTCTAAAATGACAACATAAAAAGAAGGTAACTACCGAGGCCTTATAGGGGACGTGCAGGAACTATAGACGGTAAAACAGAAAAGTCAATGATAAGTATTTATAACGTGAGTTTCGAATTTGCGCCTCTACATGGCGCTGTCCACGCCCGGCACGTTCCCCTATTGGAAGCGTGTAGGAACTATAAGTGGTACCACAGAAGCATCAGTGTTAACCTTTTGAACGCCAGAGCATAAACGCATCGGCGTGCCCCCGACGCCAAGCCACAAATTCGCCGTAATTTTTGTCAAATATTTGTACGACAAAGTACAGGGCACGCGCTTGCTTGTCATGTATACGTGCCAGTGGCGTTCAAAAGGTTTAGTATTCATTTGGTAAAAGTTTCGAATTTGCAACGCTACACGTGCCATCGCACAGTTTACACCGCGCATATTCCCTATACCCCGCGCATGTTCCCTATACCCCGCGCGCGTATACGTAGCTATCTTACTACCGATTAGCAGCAATAGTGCTTTTGCTGTTTTTTAGAGCTGTTATGTTGTTGCATGACGCGTCTAATATATAATATATCATTTTGTTAAAATATTGCCGCGTTTTTCTTGTATAATGCGTGGGAGCAATGACCGAGAGTGATGTAATGAATCAAATTGATGGAAATATTTGTTTACAAGCAATGTTATTTGGTATTACAAACTTTAAGTGTCAGTCTACTTAGTTCAAATTGCATTACAACTTGAATTGTTTTTAATAGCCTCGTCAAGCGGAAATAAATTTTGTTACAAGGATGACATTCGAATTTTCCAGTAACGAGTAGAGGTAGTAGAGGACAAAAACAAAGTGAGTTGATTTCGTTAGACATATCTATGTCTATACTTTTATAGGAGTCTCCCTATAAAAGTTATTCCTTTAATTTTCCAATAGAGCAGCTTAGGAAAACGATAGCATTTATAAAGTTTCACAATCGAATATGGTTCTACATAATGAACTATATGGATTAACGTAATAGGGAAAGATTTCCAAGGTTTCTAGTTTTAACGTCACAATGTTTTCATATAGGGAAATATATATGCTTTGTTATCGTTACATAATAAACATGTAACGGAACATTATTATGAGTATTTAAAACGGGAAAAACAGAGGCCACAACAATAAATCCTTTTTTTTTTTATTTGATACCCGATAGACATTTGATACCCTTAAGGGGGTTGAGAAAAAATATGCAATCCGTCATCTTGGAGCGGCGGCCATATTGAAAATTATAATATTGAGTATTGGACATTGTATTGTCACCAGAACTAAAGATTTATGTAAAATTTAAGCTCAATCGGATGCCAACAAATGGTCTGCAAATTTTGACGGACAACTTACATACATACATACAAACGGTGCAAGTTAAATAAAAGCTTGTAAAACAGTGATAAGTTATAATTAAATGCTTGATAAAATAAGCCTTTATAATGAGGATTTCCTGAAATGTCGATTACCAGGTGGCAGCACTGAGGCGTCAGATCCCTGTCAAAACGCTATTTTCTGTCATTTGTTAGATTGACACCAACGTCATGTTTACGTTAACGTCACTTTTCATGGAAGAGGACCTCTCGCCTATGTGGCGCCAACTGGTGGCGTTAATTTTCCTGGAAACCCTTATTGACTGCATGCAATATCAACTATACAGGGGGTAAGACATATAGACGCACAAACGGACACCGTGGATTTAGTCATGATTCTGGAGTAACCCAGCATTGGAATGTTTCGTCTTTTTTTTTTACCCTGTATCTGTATATGAAATGACAAAATAAATCATTTTAATTTCGGAATTCGGTGTCAAAAACAATGAAAAAACCGACTTCCGAAATTAAAGTAATTTTATACTTTGTAGTTTTTTATTTGAAAGTCGGTTGAAATTTTTTGTAAAAAGTTTTTTATTTTCCACTTTTTAGTGATGTAACCCCACAACTAGGAGACATTATTCCCATAATGAGTGGTTGCGTTTGCCGTTACGGAATTACTTTGTGTGCCTTCGCAGTCCAAGTCCAGGCCAGCTCATAGTTAAATATCTACGTTGATCTGGTACTAGATTTTATTGATGTTAAGTTGAGGTCACTGGTTTATTTTTGAAGTTCACCGTCCAATGCAAATGCAAAATAGCTATAACTAAACCCAACGCAAGAAGAATCATCGAGGTCGGTTTATAAACAATAAAGTTATGCCCTAATAGATAACCCAAAAAACATGTTAATTCAGATTGACTTGTTTGCATTTGCGTACCCCTTCACAGCGTACCGGCGTGATGTTATGTTATGAACTGGTGTAAACAATAAACAGACATGCAATTTTAGCAATCCGGCAGATTTGCTATCATTTATTGAAGAGTTCCGTTGCCTACCTCCGAAGTTCTTCATCAGATCTTCACCAAATTGAAATGGGACCAGTTTGTAAAAATACTCTTCCGAACAACAAAAGAATCATCCAAATCGGTTGACAATTGGCGAAAATATCGCTAAACAAACATTTTTCCTGGGATCCCAGCATCAGATCCTGATTTATACCTTCCATCATCAGCTTAGCAAGATGAAATGTTGATTACGAGGCACATTATCTGAATTGCGTTAGAAAGTAAATGAAAAATATTGTGTGTGCCTTTAAAATTTGAGGGTTGCCCTCGATTTCCCTGGATCAGATTCTGACCTGGTACCAATGGGACCACCTTAGGAGTAGGTATAGGCTTTTGAATAAAAAATTAATTTTCAAAATCCATTCATAATTGGCGGAACGATCGCATAGCAAACACAAAAAACAAAACACAGTCGAATTGAGAACCACCTCCTTTTTTGCAGTCGGTTAGAAAGTCGGGAACTATAGTATTTCAAGTTTTGTCTATTACCTTAAGGCATGGTTGACAAGGTCTATTTTTATATATGACAAGGTTCAATTTACTGTGTATTGTTGTAAGAGGTAAAACAATTACCCCCTTATTCATGAAAACGTTTTAACCATTACGTAGTTAAAATACTGTTTAAGAGATTCTAAAATCAAATTCTCCATAGAAAATTTTGAATAAAGCATCTGCTTATCAGTATTTTAGCCATGTAATGGTTGTAAAGTTTTTATGAATAAGGCTTTTAATATCTCTGACAAAGAAATATGCAAAAGAGGGAGGACTTTGCCCTGTAGTGGAACAATAAAGGCTAGTTAGTTACGAAGATAACAAAAATTGCAACTTACTTTAATAATATGCGGATGGTAATTCGCGACAACATTAGTATCTCTCGTCGTCACCAAGATCTTGCATCCAATATCGAAAGCTTCTAAGCACTTCTTGTCGTTAACTTCGTCCAACACAAGAAGGCATTCTTTCAAAGGTTGTTCGGAGAACTGCGCCTTAAGTTTATCTTTCAGATCAATCATGGTCCATTCGTAGTTCGATGACGAGTGACTATCGCCATTGGAGCCGATACTCGACATAGAAATTGACAAGTTCATATACGAATGCTGCGTGTACATTGAAGAAGCTTTTCTTAGTAATCTGTGGAGGGAAAAACGGAATTAAAGCACATTTTCTCAGGTTATTTTTTTATTATTTACTAGCTGCGCCCCGCGGTTTATCAGATACTCCGCTTGAATGTCGAAAATTATTCGGAGGGAACACACTCCCGGAATAAAAAGTGTGTTAATCCAGGGTGTCAGCTTCCTGCATACCAAATTTGACCTTTTAAACGCCAGAGCATAAACGCATCGACGTGCCCGCAACGCCAAGCCACTAATTCGCCGTATTTTTTTGTCACATATTTGTGACGTTTGGCGTATGGGGCACGCGCTTGCTTGTCATGTATACGTGACAATGGCGTTCGAAAGGTTAATCAAAATTGGTCCAGCCGTTTGCGCGTGAAGAAGTAACAAACATACACACTCACAAACTTTCGCCTTTATAATATTAGTGTGATTCATTCCCACATACTTATTGTTTTTAGAGTTACCCAAGCTAATAAAAGTAGTCACAAAATATAAGAGAGACACCACTCAAAAACCGGTCATACACCGTATTATACGTCTAATACATGTTTAGCTAATTCATTGATTTAGCTAAACTCGACTATATAGACATTTAACCGCGTGATAAATAGGATTAAGAGAACCCACATGAAAATATCTAATAAGGCTATCCTATCAAAGTTTGTATCTCGACACACAAGCGTTCTGACGTCGCATTGCGCGCAAGAATCGGCGACGTCACTAAAGAATGTTTTGAGGAAAATGTCCCGAGGTTTTTTCGTCGCACCAGTTTTTGTGTGTGTCGGCACTAAGCCAAGACTGCACACTGCGTTTCATAGAAAAAATAACAACAAAATATTTATACTCACTTGCTTTGTTGAAAAATAATGTCATCGTCAGTCTTACAGTTGCCAAAGTTGACCCAGAACACTACGCCGTTGAAGTTGTTGGTGACCAGGTCAGGGTTGTCTCTCAGAGCGCTGAGGACCACACAGGTCTTGCCTGAGCCGGACATGCCGTGGAGTACAAGGACTTTGTGTCGCTGCAGCATCTTCAAGCTATCTGCTACATATTGTTCCTACAAGACATTACACAATATTAACAAACAATATTTGAGGAATTGAATTGAAAAATGAGGAGCTCGTGGCTAATTAATAACAATCGCACGGGTCGATTTTCAAGGTTAAGCAACGCTTGCCGAGGTTGGTCTGTGGATGGGTGACCATCTTTACATACCGAGACTCCTCTGTGCCTCGGAACGCACGTTAAGCCGGTGGTCCCGGCTGTCATTTGTAGATCTTTGGCAGTCGTTACGGATAGTCCGAAGCCAGAAAATCTGACACCAGTCTTGCCAAGGAGTACATGGTTACCCAGTTAATGGTTGTGGAGATCTGATAGGCAGCCGCTCCACGTAAAATACTGGTATTCAGCTGAATCTGGTTTGACTGGAAGCCGACCCCAATATAGTTGGGAAAAGGCTAGACAGATGATGAATTGAGGAATTGAAAGATAATATATATGGCCAGTAGGTTCTTTTAAAATACTGGTACTTAGCAGCATCCGGTTAGACTGGAAACCACACAAAGACGGGCACATTGATTGATGTATATAACAAAACTTCATGTGGGAAAAAGTTCGAATCGCGAATTTGCGAAAGATCCGGTTCTCAGGACTAGAACAAACAAAGACAGACAAAACAAGACGGGTTGTAGGGGTAGAGAAGAAAGATTGTGTGACAGATCATAATATAGGGGGAGGAGGTAAATATAAGGACGACGGCTGATAGATTCATAGATGTATGGCAGAAATAGACATATCACGCTGACCCCAACAAATTGGCATAAGATGATGAGAAGGAAACTGGAAACGACGCGACGCGCCATTGTTTTATTACTGTGTCTGCTATTATGGCCGCTGAAGGTGTATATATGTGACCGGAAAATGGCAAACTCCGTAAGATTGTAAAATATCGCGTGAAATTGTAAACTATTTTTTCTTAATAAGACACGGATTTATTGGAAATTATTGAATTAGGATGGGATTTATTGTTTACACAACGATTTTTTCATAATATATCGAGAAATTATAATCTAATAAAGATTGATTACAATATTACGGAGTCTGCAATTTTGCAGTCAGCAATACGTAACCGATGATTTCTCAACCATAAAGAGGTATATCCGAGGCTGACTGTAAAGGGTGCGCCGGAAGTAAGTACCGTACTTTAAAATATAGTGAAGGCTATTCCAATGCAAGGCTAAGTAGTATTTAATCGGAATCCCGTTTGTAAAGGATTCGTCGTTTCTCGCAATGGTGAATGAGGCTAATGTCTGTAGGAAATCCCACAATGGTTTTTGGAATGCAATCTTTTGTAAGTCATGTAATTGATGGGGAAAAACGTTATAAGTATATCCAGTAAACAGGAACATTCGAAGGTATTTACAAAATTATTTACGCAGTTGGGCGCATTCGCTTGATAATAGGCAGTACATACATTAAAGTTTGGCTTTATTTGTTAACATAATGAAAAGAGAATACTCGGCTTACCGTCGGTTTCAATAACGTAGGTAACTGAAACGTCATGTTTGCCTTTCAAAAATGTCGTTCTAGCTACTGTTGGTAGCTAATCTGACAGTTGGCTAAAGGTACGATAGATCGTTTGGTTTTTTAGTTTGGCTTTATTTGTAAACATAATGAAAAGAGAATACTCGGCTTACCGTCGGTTTCAATAACGTAGGTAACTGAAACGTCATGTTTGCCTTTCAAAAATGTCGTTCTAGCTACTGTTGGTAGCTAATCTGACAGTTGGCTAAAGGTACGATAGATCGTTTGGTTTTTTAGTTTGGCTTTATTTGTAAACATAATGAAAAGAGAATACTCGGCTTACCGTCGGTTTCAATAACGTAGGTAACTGAAACGTCATGTTTGCCTTTCAAAAATGTCGTTCTAGCTACTGTTGGTAGCTAATCTGACAGTTGGCTAAAGGTACGATAGATCGTTTGGTTTTTTAGTTTGGCTTTATTTGTAAACATAATGAAAAGAGAATACTCGGCTTACCGTCGGTTTCAATAACGTAGGTAACTGAAACGTCATGTTTGCCTTTCAAAAATGTCGTTCTAGCTACTGTTGGTAGCTAATCTGACAGTTGGCTAAAGGTACGATAGATCGTTTGGTTTTTTAGTTTGGCTTTATTTGTAAACATAATGAAAAGAGAATACTCGGCTTACCGTCGGTTTCAATAACGTAGGTAACTGAAACGTCATGTTTGCCTTTCAAAAATGTCGTTCTAGCTACTGTTGGTAGCTAATCTGACAGTTGGCTAAAGGTACGATAGAAGGTACGTACGTTATTGAAATCGGCCGTTAGCGGCAAAAAGACAGGAATTTCATATTTCAAATGTTAACAAATATTTTGTTTCTGGAAATACAACTTTAATGCAGTTCCATTACGAAGTCCAAATTATACATTTTTAAATAGTACTAGTCATTCTGAAATCAACCTTGTTCCATCCATTTAGTCGATATTCGTTAGAAGTGCAAATAACATCATTAATTCGTACAGGTATTATTTATTAATCGTACATCAAGTGATTGGTTGTTGACTAATTTTATCACAAGAATCGTTACTTTTTTTATTTCTCAAAACTCAGCTTAGTCCATACTAGTCCATCCATACTAATATTATAAATGCGAAAGTGTGTCTGTCTGTCTGTTTGTTAAAATTTTGATGAGATTTGGTCCAAAGATAGATTGGCCTGTTGGTCGAGTGGTTAGTGACCCTGACTGCTAAACCGGAGGTCGTGGGTTCGATTCCCACCCAGAACAAATCTTTGTGTGATGAGCATGATCATTTGTTCTGTGTCTGGGTGTAATTTGTCTATAATATGTATGTATTTAGAAATATATAAGTATGTTTATCAGTTGTCTGGTTGCCATAGCATAGGCTCTGCCTAGTTTGGGATCGGATGACCGTGTGTGAGTTGTCCCAACATATTATTATTATTATTATACCATGGAGAAGGACATAATAAGACTTTCTTTTGTCGCGAGAAAAGGGCTTGAAATAGGTGATGAAAGTTTGAATGGGAGTCCGTCATTATTGACGATAAAACCATGTATATATTCACATTCATGTACATGATTATGTTCAACCGTTTTTGAAAAATTTGTAACTTGAAAATGGCTGCCCAAAGTAACTATTCCACGCGGACGAAGTCGCGGGCAAAAGTTAGCCTTCCATATTTTTAAAACAATGCTCGGGGCACGCGCGCAAATCGTAACAACGTCATCGCCAAATATCTAGTGGACCAAAAACGTTGTCCTTGACTATGATCAAAGTCATTGATTGAGTTGTCTTCGTACCTCTCAAGTTATTTCAACTCGCAAGCATGATTCACGAATTAACATAATTTAAGATTGGAGCGAATTCTTACATTAGATAACGTAAGCTAACTGAATATCAATGAAATAAGATGAAGACATTGTTGCCATCGCGGGTAGAACCTGGACCCTAGTACATGATGAGGTTGGCACAGGACCACGGGGGTTCAGCCGGGGATTACGGAAGTCGCATTTGTTCCCGCGATCCCCGGCGTAGGTGGGAGATAGAACACCGGGGTGGTTTTAGTCAGTAAGAGTCTGACAGACCCCTCCGCGACATCCATGAGGATTTCCCCGATATAAAAAAAAAAAAGAACCACGGGGGTTGCTGGGACGTTTGTGGAGAATGCGAACGTGTCCCCGCACCCCAGCAAGAAGTGACGAGGAGAAACACCGCGTGGTTATACTCAGAAGCAGTTTTTTTTTCGTTTTCGGCGGGACACCACGGCGTCTGGACTATTGGGGAAAAGACCAATAAGTTTGGGATTTTACAATAAAATCACCATCAGCACATAGAAGAAGAGGAGCCCCGTGATCTTTTAAAATACCACCCCGGAACCCCCGCTGTGCAACGCCAGTTAGGGCACATCTCTGGCGAGACTGTAAAGGGTTCTCCTCTGAGCTTTGCACGGCAGCACGTGATCACTATGTGTCCGTCTTTCATGCGATCACTCGATAAGTCGATACCCCTTTGCCTGCCCCAGAACGGACGACATTTACGAGGATTTGCACACGTAATTAAGCGCCATGAGGGTTGACACAAAAAGGTTGTATATACCAAGCAGTTGGCAAAGTGAGGCTGTGGATGATGAAGCTAAAGAGTATACTGATACAAGTATTGCTGTTAGTACTGAATGAACGCTATTAATCTTTCTGAATGTTGTTAATTATCAAATCGATACGGTTTTAAGTAGGCCTTTAAGTCATTGAGTCATAATAAGTGAGTTCGGTCTAACAGTTATCTGCCAGGGTTGCGGAATTTGTTCGAAAGTGTCACCGCGGCCATGGAACGCAAAGGGCTTTAGAAGGAACACGGATGGGTTTTAGTCAGTAAGAGTCTGACACGCCTTCCGTTCCACCCAGAGCGGAAGAAGTCGTTTGATGATTTCCCATCCTTAAAAAAGAGGTCTAACAGTTATCACAGTTAAATTTAATAATATTTCGTGCTATGACCTAAAATTTAAATTGTGGGTGTGATGCTCCGAATAGCCGCTAATCACCGAATAAATTCGAAAATGGAACCTAAATTATATGAAATTATCTGCCAAGTAAATTAATCCCAACGTGACATTGGCTAAATGCACAAACCGTGCGAAGCAAAAGAAAAAAAAAAAGAAAACGTAAATTAATGGGAACTTAATCGTAGGTGGTGAAACAGGCCATAAAACAAGTAAAATAAATAAAATACTTACCACTTTGGCCCTCCTCACATGATGTTCCGGTAGTCTAGGCACATCGCCTTTACTGAGGCTGTCCTCAAAACTGTCATTCGGCATCGGATTGTTATTCTCGATGGCCAGTTTCTCCCAAAGCCACTTGTAGTCTTTATGCAGGCTGTCTACAAACGCCTCGTAAGACCCGTTGTTACCATTCCGAATCAACGAGTCTAGCAAGAAGCGAGTTTGTTCGACGCGCGATGTCTGCGAAAAAAGTTATTTTAAAATTAAACACTATGAATTAATAATATGTTTACATAAATGTAGACATGTCAAATGAGTTTTAGTGTTATTTCGCGACACGACTTTTTGACACAGAAGCTGTAATGCGACTGACATTTATAGCATAACATTGCAGTGTTTAAACAGTGATTGAAGATTTCGATTCATAATAATGTTTTAGTTACCTTCCCACTAGTTTCTTTTGAATGTTTCATATTTATAAATAAATGACACTATTGACAAAATGGTAATAATATCTTTAGGTAAATGGAGTAATCATAATCTATGTCTATTACTCCTAAATGATATTAATTTAGTAAATGAGGTAAAAATAACATTTTCACACGGCAATATTTTATGTCAATTCAACCTAGATGAAGTCGTTGTTTCCTAGCTGACAAGTTGACAACTCTAGAAAAAACACCGAAATAAACAAAGGTCAAAGTCTATTTGAATGCCAAACCATTTATGACAAACATTACAACTCACAAAAACCCAGACCATACCAGTTCTTGATAGGTAGGCACCTAAATATGTACTTATTAAATTAACCTAACAATAATAAAATTAACTTACCTACTCAAAAGTTTAACGGTAAATTATTAATTTAAGCTATTAAACAATTTCACATATTTATTTAATTTTCCTTAATACAGAGTTAAACCGTCCAGTATTTGGTGCATCAATTCAATTCATCATACACCACACACGATAACTTATTAATGCTTTAAAGAACTCACTAAAATCGTATGTTACGACTTACGAAGCTGATTGAGCAAGCGTGGGTTTTCTCGGTAATGATCGCTTCAAACAAAAAAAAACATTAATGTGTGTCACAACAATACTTACAAGACTGAGAATATGATCGAATTCTTCAGCAGAAATGACATGCTTCGTGAACAGCTCATCATAGATGTAGGCGACCTCTAGATCGTCGATAATGTCTTGCTGGTGCTTTTGCAGCAGCAGCCGTTTGTTTGTGTCCATTTTCCCGGCTCGCTTTTCATCTGAAAGCAGACGCCGTAGTAAGAAAATCGCAAAGAAAACTCAGTCCTTTTATAGCCAATACACAACACACCTTCACAGTACAAAACTCACTAACAAAAAAAAACAATACACTTTTGAAAAAGGAAAACGAATGAAGGAAATATCTCTAGAACTAATCCGAGACACAACCACTCGAATTTAAATTAAGTTTCACACTGAGAATAGCCAATGACTTAAACAAACGACCTTGCCGATAGCAGCCTCCTACATAACAAGGTAGGTAAATAATTTTACACATAGGTGATGATTAGAATTGGAGAACACGAAGTCGTTGACCGCTAGATTTGTCGATGGTCAAGGTTGAGCGTGGACTGATCAGAAAACTTATAGAGTCGTCCTTATATTACTATAGGGTGGGAAGACCAAAGACAAAATTTCATCGGCAGCTTACCGCAAAACCTATGCATGTTGTTGATTTAGTATTATTGCTAAACAATTTGCTTTTCGCCTAATTAATCAAAGATCAAGTCATCTTTCATCTGGTTTCTGAATTGAGTAGGTATTTTAGTTATGGACGTGTCGAACTCTAATGCCAACATTTAAAGCTAGGAACTGAACCGGTGTTACGGAGCGCAATGGAACATGTTACAAAGCAAGCATTCATGCAGTTAGTACGTGAAAACGAGCACGAACACGCGCATGTTACTCAGATTTTAGGACGCGCCTTATCGTAACAGACTTGCTGCGAATGGTATATTCCGGCCCGTAACACCAGTCAGTAGCCACCTTTACAGGATTTCAGGCTAGGGTTTCATGACCTAAGAGCCCTTGTCCACAGTCAGGTTTTTTCTCGGGTGACGGAATCCGGCGTTGTGACGGAATCCGGCGTTTTAACGGAGAAGGACGACGGAGACTGATCACGTTTGTCTACTGCGTCCGGATCCGATCCGATCTCGAACGAAATATCACTCAAAATGCGGTGTAACTAAGATTTCGCATAAAAAGATGCAGGAGACAAAAGAAGTTTTGGGTTCACCCTCTTTTTCAAGAGAGATACCTACCTCGAAGAAGCATTTATACACTTTACGATAAATTGCGGCGAAGATAAATTTTTCAATTATTTTCTTTGTAGTGTTTTATATGTTTGTATTATGTGTCCTGATTGAGGCTCCGGTTTAGCGGTTCATCCGATCAAGCAAAATCCCCGGAACCCGTCAAAAGAACGGATGACGGATCTCGGACGTCGTCGAGTGGACAAAGGTTCATTTAAATGTATGGGCCGCTTTTTCGGTCCGGTTTTTTCTCGGATGACGGATCCGGCGAAACGGACGCCGTGGACAAACGGCGTAAGAGTTTGACAAACATTCTTAATTCAATAAATGGGGGCTTAGACTTCAGACAGAATTACATTAATTGGCTATGTTCAGGACTGAATCAGGTTTCAATATTACGGATAGGCATAATATAGTGGTTGGTGACGATCAGTCTTATCGAAACTAAACAATTGGTTATAGGGATATTAAATTTCATCTTTGTCAAGGGCAGACAGTTTTTGACAGAAGATATTTTTAGATATTTTAACTATAATGTCCATTCTTTGTTTTAAATGGAATGGTGTTTGCACTTATCGAAATTTCATCTTTTCACATACACAGGATCTAAACAATATTCTCACTGGTAATACCCATTTCGTTTAACTGTGTCGTAGGTATATCGAGCAAAATTTATTTTTATGAAATAAAAGTATTAGCTAGAACGAAAGCTGAGCAAAAGTAAACAATTGATCTAATAATAATGATGAACCATTCGAGTGCAAGTGTCGTTGACCGATGGACCGTGATAAGCCGCTAATAACATACGCGCACAAAAATATAATTCAGACCTAAATAGGTAGTAAACAAAATATTATCAAATATCCGCTTGAGTAAAACACGTAAGAGAATTCTCATAGGTAGTCAAAAACATGATTTTTGCAATTTGTAGTATTGGCCAACATCACTGGCCCAGTGAATAAACTAAGGACTCTCCCAAACTTCACAAAATAAACCGGTCTTTGACTGCGGCACAGACATGGAAGGCAAATTCAATGTAGCACCGTTATAAAAACAAGATCATAGCGTCTCCAAGGACCATTCATAACATCCGGCCAGCATGTGGCGACTGCTGAATCACATGACCAATGAAAGGACCTGACCTTCTCTTGGGTCATGTGATCAGGTGGCAGACCGCAGTCCGCAGACTACTGCACCATTATTATTTATCATGAATTGGTGCTTGTATCTTATGGCTACTGTAGAATATAAAGTGCAACACACCACAACACGTCCTCTTGAAATTCTTGAATGACGAAATCAGTATCTTCATAGATTAAATCTCGTTCCATGACAAAAACATGACAAAGCTACTAAGCTACGTCATGTTTTTGACAGAGTATGACGTCTCCCGTCTCAAGGGTATGCTACTGGAATGTTGCGGTTGTTAGAACCGCAATATTCCAGTGGCATACCCTTAAGGATATGCACTAAAAACGTCAACAGTTGGACCTACAATAAGACCAAACCCTCGCCTAGGGCCACAACACATGCCGCCAGTACGAAGGCTTTGCTGAATCAAATTATAGGTCAGGTAAAGGTCGTAGTGCGCAGAATATTGGACCAGTTATTTTGCTAACTGCAGATTATAAAGAGGACCACTCTCTATAATGATCTCATCAATTAGTGATTCCAATTGACACATAAAGTTCCGCAAGTATGATAAATATGGCCAAGACCAAGGCCTCAGATCGCAGCGAGGTGTTTAGGAGAGGACCTCATCAGCGAACGTTTAAAAGAATGAAAAGTGTCGATATCGTGAAGGTTGGAGTAGAGATTGTACACCACCCAAGGTCTAGCCTGGTACGTATGTCATGATTTTGTTATGGATCACTCAGCTCAGAGCATTTTAGTGGCCCCGTTTTAATTAGATTATATTATACGTGGATGACAATAGATCTAATTATGCTCTGAAAAACTCCTAGACGTAGGTCTACCTAAGCGTCACCACTTCGACCGGTTTGTACATCAACTAGGTTACAGGGGGGCAAATTCAGTGATGTTCCGCTATAAAAATAAGACCATAGAGACTCCAACACATCCGGCCAAAGACGTGTGTAACTCATGATTTTGCCAGAGTATGACGTCTCCGTGGCAACAGAAACATTCCAGTGGCATACATTTCCGTTTTGATGTAGGAATACATAGATGACGATAGATTGTATGCAGGTACCTACCGATGACAAAGCGACAAGTCATGACATTGTGATCGACACTCAATATTTATATTTAGGTCATACAGCGTTTTGGTGGTAAACAACCAATTAAATGATTCGTACATGAATCAATTGTTATGATTGAAAGCTTTTAGATAGAATACAACGTAAACAAAATACGCATATACCTACATAGCTGACCACTGCGAACGTTGACCACTACTTTAATCAATGTACAAGCTAGGTTTCGAAAAAAAAAAACCCGGCTAAGTGCGAGTCGGACTCGCACACACTCGGGGTCCGTACCATAAACCGGAAAACACATTTCGTGTATAATTAATTTTAAACGGAACTCCTAAAAATGAAGAGCACTAATCATTCTAAAAATTACGCTTCTCAAAGACAGGTCAGTCATTTTAATGAGTGCCACCTTGAAATATCGTTTGGCATAATGAACAAAACAAAATTATGCTTCTATGCCAAGGTCACCTTATCTGGTACTAGGCAGCAGCAAATTAGTGTCATTTGAGCGGAAACTGGTCAAGCAGACTGATAACGAGCACTTATAGAATATCTATTGGTGCAATATTAGGGTCAGCTCACATCGAGACACGACGCGGTGCAGGGCGCAATTTTTTGGATAGCTATCAATCAATCAATTTCGGGTTGGCTTCCAGTCTAACTTGGTAAAACAATACCCTTTTGTAGACTGGTGTCAGATTTTCTGGCTTCTGACTACCCATGCCTGTCAAAAATGTACAATGACAGCCGGAACAAACGCTTTAACGGGGTTTCCGAAAAACGAAAGGTGTAACTGTATGTGTCCATGTATGTGGGTGACCATCCAGGTCACCCATCCACGGGCCGACCTAAGCAAGCGTTGCCTAACCTGGAAGTTCGACCACTGCGGCTGTTATTATTCAGCAACGAGCACATATTAACCTTATTTTCACATTTTAAGGCACACATTGCAGTGAGAGAATTCGAATTTTAAATTCCGCGGAATATACGCGAATCCTCTCATTAAAAATGTACGGTCTTGTGTAGCAAATAAATTTCTATTTTGTATTGCTATCACAAAAAACGACCATATCGGCGCGTCCGGTGTGAGCTGACCCTAAAGCTACTGTGTGTTGTGTTGACCACAAAACAATAATTTGCACTGGGTTAAGTGATTCATTGTTTTTCCCGAATCATGCCTCCTATATTGAAAAGGTGGCAACCAGTTGTATTTCTTCCACAATTATACCCCGTATTTGTGGAAAAAAAAGATGCATTATTTTGGTTAGTAAATTGTATGTATTTCGTTTGTAATTTAAGGAATGACTAAGTAGGATATTTCATGTCATAGAACCTCTAATTCTTACTTTAAAGCAGGAAGGTTTGAAATGATTAATAAGCTAATAAATATTTGAAAAATTAAGGGCTGGGCTGGCATGGCTCTGGATTTTCCCTGCAGAAATCTCAACATTGCAAGTGTTGAAATAAATTAGATAATAAAGAGTAAACTGCATTAGTGAGTGAGAGCATTATGGCAGAAGTGGTTTTTATTTTTAACTTTTAATACAATGTAGGAAAGTTCATATTTGCATAGATGTAAAATCTGCAATACATTGCACTTCACCATGTCTAAATAAAGGCATTCACTAATGTCACATTTTAAATACTTATTTCAGTTATTATTGTTTTTGCTAAAAGATATTATGTACTTCCAAGTTCTTGCATCACATATCAAGCAGAACTATGATTCTTTTGAAAAGTACTTTATATTAAGTTTAAAGAGACATACCCAATGATAGTTTCTGTAAAAAACAGTAACACTTTCGCTGCATTGTAGGAACTTATAACCGTTTAGGATGAATGCTTGCACAATACTGATAGGAAAAAATGAGATATCACAGGACTGGTAGGTATCTAAGCACTTTGAAATTGTTGTGCAACTTCTATGTTGAAGGAACATATTGGCTATATGCGAAATATATTGCAATATGTGACAACCAGGCTTTGCAGGTGTAGATAAGATATTACAAGCCTAATAAGTAATTGCTACTCTCAGATGAGGTGATAAAGTGCAATATCGCTCGATGGCATTTTTTGAGCAATAACAAAGAAGCTTTTTTGACAAATAGTTAGTGCAACTTCTGCATATCATATGACTGTTATCTGCTAACAGGAAAAACTATTGCGTAAAAATTTAAAATATCTAATTCTTCCCTAGCAACTTACAGGGTGTATTCTAATAGTTGTGACGATCAGGCTCTGCAAGTGTGCATTGAGCTTTATGAACAAATTCAAGACTAAAAAGTACCTAATTAACACTCTCATATGAGGTCAAAAGGTGCATTTTCGTTTGACAATGTATCTTTGGTGATTAAAGAGACAGCTTTTATCAATTATCTATATGAGTGCAGGTTCTTATGATAAGATTGTTATCTGCTTATTATTAGAGAAATTTAATACCTATACTTATTTTATTTATTAAAACTTTATGCACTAGTAAAAACACTGTACAAAGGCGGACTTAATGCTAACTTTTTACTTAAAAACTCAGTTTAAAAATAAAATGCAAGTAAAAACCAAAGTAAATACAACAGTAATGAATACTAAATCAATTGAACCATAAGTTTGAAAAGTAGTTTATTTGTTTAGAATTTGTGTAAAAAGACACATCAAGATTGTTTACCTTTAGTTAACTACCTAAACGGATAGAGTATAATTCTGTCTAAGGCATTAATGGGGGTGGGGGTACATTTAAAAACCAATATAAGACCTTAATGATGTATGTGCTTATTTACCAAAATGATTTAAGTTTCATCCTCAAAAAAAATGAAAGTCAAAGGTTAAGGAGTAATAACTCCAATGCGTCACACGTTAAGACAGCCAATTCCTGAACCATCATTTACCAAACAATTTGTATTACTCTAATTTCTTCTTGACTTATAATGACCATTATGATATGATATATTTATTTTGCAAAACATGAGTACAGTATGAAGGTCTTATAATTAATACAGTGGAAACCGTTTATTATGACTCCGGTTACTTTGACCAACGCTTATTATGAAGTAAATACAGTGCACAGTTTGGTTTTCACATAAAATTAGAGATAGAGCAGTATGATTCTTATTGATTGAGTTGGCATTATGTTTGCAAACATGTATTGCTAGTTGGACATTGGATTATCAAACTTTGTTAAAATGTTTATTTAATAATGAGTATGAGTTGCATTGTAAGTAATCTGTGGAAATTCTGCATTCTTAATGACTGTAATAATTAAATTGCACACTTAAGTTGCTAACTAGTATCTACTTGTTTTCCAAATAAAGGAACATAATTAAATTATGTATCTCTTTAGATAACAGAGACTGCATACAAACAGTCTACTTGAAATTAAATTTTAACCACTTCAAAAATCTTCAGACTTGTTTTCTAGTTCTAACTTTGGAACCAAGGTTATTATCATTGAGAGGGCAAATAAAAATAGACCAAAACTGATGTCTGGAGTGTAGTGATGTAATAAAGTCAGTACCTATAGTGGATTGTAATTAATAAGTGAGTTGGCTAGCACGGAAAGATGACCTTTAGATATTCAAGGGGCAGAGAAAAAACTTAATGTGTAACATTTACGATAATTTTGAAGAGGGGCTCATGGCTGAGCAAGCAAAAGCTGCATGGGTCAATCAAAAGTTAGCTACGCTTGAATAAGGGGGCGTTCATAAATTACATGAGGTGTTTTTTTAAATATTCTGTCCCTTCCTCCCCCCCTGGTGAGATGTTGTCAGATTTTATTCAACCCCCTCCCCCATACCCCAATCTCACGTGAGATTTTTCAAAATGTGTGGTTTGACAGTCAGTAGATGTATAACGTCGAAATATGAATGAAATTATTTTCTTTCGAATGAATTAGTGAATGATCTTAATCGTATTACGATTACGCCTAAGATTAAATCTTAAGCATGTACAATCTGGATTAAATGGACCAAAATAGTTTTTCTTTTTTGTTTCAATCAGAAAAAAAATTGCGTGATATTTTCTGAGACCCCCCCTCTCTCCAACGTAAGATTAGATGAGATTTGACTCGACCCCCTCCCCCCCTTAAACATCTCACGTATTTTATGAACGCCCCCTAAGACGTGTGGCCATATATTATGCACAGTCAACAAAGCTATTTGGTATAGAGGTAAAAATATTAATTTTTCCACTGCTCGGCCAATATTTATTACTAATGTGTGCATTATAACTTTTTAAGCATATGACATACTTACGAGAATGGTTTACAATAATTGCCTACTCAGCACACTCACAACATTGTTTAAAAGTAGTTGCAAGTTAGCTGCCTGCATACCAAATAGCTTTGTTGACTGTACATATCAACACCAACCTATGCCTTGGAAAGCATGAAAAAAATTTTGTAATCCTGTCTGTCATTTCCAAATTGTTTATAGTTGTTATAAGTAGTCAGTAGCTTTCCATTAGAACACAATTACTAACTGGTAGAGGTTGGGTAGTCAGTCACTCTTCGTAAAATACTGGTATTTGCAAAGCTGTTTGGACTGGAAGTCAACTCTAACATAGGTGTTTAGTTGGTAAAAGGCATGGCAGATAAAGTTTCACAATTTTAATTTTTATTTAATTGTGGAATTTCCAATTTCCGAGCTTGTTCATGACTGTAAATAAACTTCATTGTGAAGAAAAATTCAGATAATGTGCTTTCCCAACTTCTCAAATGTATGAATAATTTTACTTTTATTTGGCAGATGAGTAAGCTGCTTGTTTGATATCTGAAAATTGATGTGGCAGATAAATGTTGGCAGAGGCTTGGGAGTATTGAGTTTTCTTCTGAAGCAGTTTATTCAAGAAAGTAATTATCAAATTCTCTTCAAATCTGTATTATGAATTATGGAGACACATCTCAAACTCCATACAGCAGTTATAGATTATTCCTAAAATCACCAAGAGTTTGGCAGAGCAAAGATCTATGACACATCAATACACACATGACATGACAAATAACATCAATGAGTAAATCAAGGTGCATGCACTTGCACTGAGTTGAATAAACTTATTGTTTGCAATTAACTACCTATATCTAGTAGCAACTTTGATGTTTTTACTACTCTTGGCTCACCTTGATCAGCTTTAAAAACTATTCTTGAATGATAACTTGTAGAATTAAACTTAATTATGATCATTATGTTTTTAAGTGATTATTTTATGGCTGTTTTGTCGAGAAATAGATTTGGAAATTACGAAAATATTTAAAACATTCTATCAAATAAATGAATATTTCCTCTAAAACTAGAAACTGCAAAAAATAAACAGAGTGCAATTATTTTGTGATGCTACACAGAGCAGGTAACAGGTAGACCTTTTCGTGGTCAATCACCTGTACTTCCTAGTAAAAAGTTTGATGATGCAAGTTATCATGTAATTTGATAGCAAAGAAGTTTTACAATATAATTTCAGTTATAATAATTTTGCTATCACATTCAACTCAAAAATACAACGAAATTTAAGTTTACTGTCTTTCACCATTCATAAATATTACAATGATGTGATGTTTTCAGAATAAAATGTTGTTTTTGTCAAATCAAAAGCTTTTGCTTCATTTTGTTGAATTTCTACACTGCCACTGTGTTTAACCATGATAAAAGACACAAAAGCTGTAGATAGACTTCTATTGTTATCGCACACAGTAGCTTTGATTATAATAAATAGACAGTGTATCTAAGCTCGGTTGTCATTAATAATATTGCATAGAAAATAACCGTTCAAAAAGTTTAAACAAAAACTTGTACTCACTACTTTTGTCGCAAGCTTGTATCCATATTTCAATGCAGGTTTAATTTCTCATGTATTTTGGTATGATGTTATTTTATCACGGCACAGTCAAAAACTTGTTGAGCACTATAGTTGTACGTTCAAAACAAAGCAAACAAAGTGAATGCAACTCAACTGCACAATGGCTCACGATGTTCCAGTCTGTCAAACTCAAAATGTTTCAGATATTTGAAACAATTCGTGCATATTTAAAGCATATCAAAAATGTGCTTTAACGTCAATATTTGGAGCAGACAAGGAGAGCCATGCTAAAGATTCTGTTTTTGAAGACTGAAATTTGACAAATGCATTTTCTATTGCTTGGGTTACCAGTGTACAAAATAAAAAGGTTAAAGGGAAAACACACAAATAAAAATGTAAAAAAAATGGCAGGCAATTTTAACGCTTAATTAAAAGTACAAAAGAAACAACAAAAAAATGACTTTTGTTGACTAAATTACAAGTTTGCCACCGTAAATTTTGGAATCCCCATTTTACGAAAATCAATAAAATACCTCTTACTTTGCCTTTTGTCACATATTTTCAAAAAATAATATTTATACATGCATATAAATAAACCATACAACACAGCACAGCACAACTGATACTAGTAGCGCCATCTGTTAGATTAATGGCAAACTACCAACTTATCTTGTTAACTTTGAGCTTCGACTAGTTCCCGCGATAAATAAAGTGACAAACAAGCGTATTCTTAAATGAAACACAATGCTTTGTGGAGCTACAAATTTCATATTCTTGAGAGCCTACGCACACGGGATGGAATGGTAGAGGATTTAAATGCCAATGTATTAAATTGATTCCGTGGCATCGAAAGGGATTTCTTGCTTGATTGGAGAGCACTCTAAGGGATCCCGCGCGGCGGCATGCCGCGGCACGTCGCCGAATATATCGGTAGGCCTCGATCAAGAATACACACACTGGTCGGCCGCCGTAATGCTACAGTATCTAAGCGGCTAGTGTGCACCATAAACTAAAACATAATATATAGGGTTGTTCCTAGTTGAGTAGTTGCCTTAGCATGGTGTGCACTACGTTCCTGCGATCCCCAGCGTATGTGGAAGATGGAACACCGGGGTGGTTTTAGTCAGTAAGAGTCTGACAGACCCCTCCACCCGCCCCAGGGTGGAGGATTTCCCCCCGACATAAAAAAAAAAAAAAGCATGGTATGCACTGATCGGTGGCAAAATTCTCTGCCATTCCATCCCAGTGTGCGTAGGCTTAATATCTGTCTTCAAAATTCTTGAATTTTTGAAAAATTAATGGAATGTGTTTTAAATGTAGGTACATAAGCTTATAGTCTTGGGTGGAGGTCTTAATTATTTAAGCACTTCAGGAAGGAATCTTCGGTTCAACGATTGCCTAACGTTAAGGTTGTCCTGTGAGTGGCCTGTGAACTTACCAAATACCAATGGACCTTAGCAACTTTGTTGAACGAATGTTTTTCATTCTTCGAAGCTTCGAAGGAACTGAGGACTTGCCGACCTTGTTGTTGTTGTTGACATCACAAGGTGCTGCAGTGTTTCTGGTACCTACTTAGCAAACGAATTTTCATGTCAAATATGTAACTTAAGAGCATTATGTAAGTACCATAATTTACTGTACTGATGTTTCTGAAAAGCATAATAATTGCAAGAAACTAGCCATCAGTCTGGCTCGACATATGTATGCGAATCATATTTCTCAAAAATATTTATTTTAAGAACAAAATAATACGGACGACCCACCTTGAAGACACACTTCGCATTTACTGTTCCCCGCGTGAACCAATTTTACGTAGGTATTGTGTTTTTTAAGGAACTTAAGTTGAAAGCAAAATGAAAATCATTACGTATCTTTTTTTTGAGGTCCTCGATAAAATTTTTCAACAGCATCTGGACCCCATTTAAAACTACTTGCCGACCCCTGGATTAGCCAAACGACAGAAGTCGATTGCCCAGGATGCGCCGGACGTAACAGAAGGTTGAAGAGTACGTCGGGCTCCTTTCATGCACCCCAAAACATGAAATTTTATAAGTGTATTTGCCACCGACACGCTAGGAAGAAGATAGTTTCGCCACGTCCGTCTGTCTATCTGTCTGTCCACGGTTTAGCTCAGAGACGCTTGGCACTAGAAAGTTGGAATTCGGTATGGGTATACATATTAATCACGTCGACAAAGTGGGAAAACAAAATCTTGAAATTTTATGTTAGGTACCCCCTGGCCCCTACACGTAAAGTGGCGATGATTTTTATTTTATCATCTATTCCATGGTGAGGGGTGTCGTTGGATACCTAGGTCGTTTAAAATATTGTGGGTTGGCGAAAACCATTTTTCCATCCAAAGATACGTTTGCGAATATTAAGCTTTAAAGTGCTAATTTTTGTTAGAGTCAAGTGTGTCAGCCCTCTGTCAGCTAAACGGTGTTTTTTGGAGATGTGAAAAAAATCATGGTAGTAGCATATAATGCATATACCTATAAGAATTTAAAAGGAAAACTATGACAGCTTAGTACAAGTTAACGAGTAATAGTCGACCAACCTACAAAATGAACTTGTCAATTATAACGTGCAACTACGGAACCCTACACTGCTCGTGGCCCGACACGCACTTGGTCTGTTTTTACGAAATTATATCACAACAGTATCACCACTTCTACCTTTTTTTAAAACAACTAAAAAGTAGAGCTAGGGTAATAAATTTATTTACCTAGGTATCACTTTTGAAATCAATTCCCAATAAATTGAAACCTCATTAGGTAAACTTGACACTTAATCAATCAGCCTTTGACATGACATGTAAAGGTTGATCCACACATATCCGGGCCGTGGTCCGACCGGATTTATTTTTGTGTATGGTAACCACATTCATAAGGAAGGCTATACTTACGACAATATGTTCCCCTGGCCCGTACCTACACTTGCATGCAGAATCCGATACAAAATTGTAACATTTCTAACACTATCATGTGCCTTCAGGTAGGTAGAGTAGAGCAGATGTACACCGTGACAAAGGCTTTTAGCAATATCTGTAAACAAACCATTCTTTTGAGGTCGGATCAAGCCGGCTCATGAATGGCGTTGTGGCGGGCCCAAGTTTTAATAAGATTTATTGTAACCGATCTTGTTTTGACAATCACAATAGTGTTATTCTTGGTGGTAAACGGACATCTTTGTGTGGTCTTGAGGTTTATTGAAAAGGTTTTGGTAAAGTCAAAACGGAGTTGTAGTTTACACCTGGTGCACAAAAAAAGTGAAATTAGGTAACGATTTCTTGCGTGTTTTGCATGAGCTTGTTATTAAATAGAGCTAAAGCATGACACCTTGAGTAAGTATAGCTCTTCGTAAAAAGACTTGGAAAGAGTGAATGACCTTATTTTTATTTAGATAATTAGTTAAGTATTTATGAAAACAAAGAGTTAAATAACATACAAAGTCTCTATCAGCTGAAAAAATAAAATATTTTTTTATCTTATTTAGAAATAAAGTAGGTACCTACTTACAGTAGTACCCGGCAGTAAGTACCCTACCTACGGATATGAAAGGTTAAAGTAAAGGACCAACATTAAATAATGCTACCATACCTATATGTTTTTTTTAAAGGGTGGAAATCATCAAATGACTCCTTCCTCTGGACGCAGCGGAAGGGAGTATCAGACTCATACTTACTGACTAAAACCCATTCGTGTTCCTCCAAATTAAATGCCCTTTGCGTTCCAGGGCCCGCGGTGACTCATTAGAACAAATTCCGCAACACCTAAGCATTCTTATTTACTGTTAATCTCTCTACATATTTGTCAGACCAATAGTCATTGCAAACAAAAAAATCCCTCGACCACCAGTCCACAACATCTACATCGGCGCTTCACTTCGAACGACTTTAAAACTCACAGCCTGCTATAACAACTCACAAATACTCCATAACAACGATAGCGTTGAAACCCACCTGAGTTATGGTAATGGGTCCAGAGATAGGTCCCTTTCTACAGGTCCCTCCCTCGCTGCAAGTCGGACTGCCGGACCCATTCGAAGCATGGAACCAGTTAATCTTAACGACATATAAACATAAAGATGTCTACTTCTAAGTCACTTAAAGGCAATTGTTGTTAAATTTAATGGGACATAAAATAAAATAGTCTGACTCACGATAATTATTGACGAAGTATTTGGTGTTAGGTCTTGTTAGTGTGGCTTAGATTGATGATGGTGACAGTTTCACATGATAACTCTTTTCTCTAACAAAGACCACACGGAACAGATTTTGAAAAAGACTTCTTGGGAGGCAAAGAACATGGGCGGTAGCTTTCATACAGGATATTTTTGCGAGTTTTTCCTTGGTCTTCTTTCAAAGACACTAGCTTTTGCCTGCGACTTCGTACACGCATACCCCTTTTTTCCGGCCCTGTAAGAATTTCGGAAAATCCTTTTAGTGCTCCCCTACACTCCCAAGAAACCTACATGCCAAATTTCAGCTTTCTACGACTAATTAGTTCGGCTTTGCGTTGTCTGTCAATCACTCAGTCACTAAGTAACGGAAGAGTTTTGTATAAATTTATTTATTATATACTTTATTGCATATTGATATCTATATACCTATAAGGACCATCTGCTCATTCAAAAGAGTTAGAGGTACCTACAAGGAGGTAGGTCCTGCTGTAGGTGGATAAAGAGAGACCCCCCAAAAGGACCCCAATGTATCTTCCCATAGAATATTAAAAATACAATATTAGATAATCATTAGTAAAACGGAACATTTTCAATAAAAATCCTCCCAACACTCGGATTATCCCTTTGATCATCCAACACTTAGCAGAGCCTTATGTTACTCTATGAATGTCATGTCCCCTGTCTTTGTTGTCCTGCATAACAATCTCGGCACAAATAAATTAACGAGATGTTATATGTTAATGAGCCAATTAACGTTAATTTCAAGAATGAGAGGTAATTACAGGAATCGTCTAATTATGTTTGAATTTATCGTTGACAGTATAATTTCCGCTATTCATCGTTTTTAAGGTCGTTAAACTCTGTTTTTTTTTAATGTTGAGGAGTGATTAGACGGTGATACGGTAGTCCAAAAGAATTTGGCTCACCCGATGGTGTTCTTGACATTGTAGACACTGTAGAAGTTTTACAACTTTAAATGTTCTACAGTCAGTATGTTTAAAGTTTAAATACTCAAAGAAATATGCTGACTTAGGAGCCTGTACTATAACGTTTAATAACGTTTATTGAAATAATAAGTTTACATAAAGTGTACATATGGTTCAGTAATATATATTAATATTGGCCTATTATAGTATTATAATAATCTGGATAAAAACTACGGTATGACAAGTATAACCTTACAGTTGCAAAAAATAGAATTCTGAAGGTAATGTAGTGCGTTGCCCGATCTAGGTTTACTTAAACCTGTGTTTCAGGCCACCTCTGCACGACGGTACTTTTCAAATAGGACAATCAATTAAATTAACATATATTTTCAATATGTAAGTAGGAACAATGTATTGCATTACCTTCTTATAAACTAGGCTTATGGTATATATTTAAATATAAAAAATAAATTTCTTATAATATTAGGTTAGGTAAATACAGTTAAATCAGTACTACAGTGTGCAAGTAACTTACTTGGTGGCTTGGGGACTATTTACAGGACTATTCTATCAAATCCTCTATTCTCACTGTGGTGGGCTAAATCTAAAACTCATTCTATTGGTGTCCTATATAAGTAATCTTGTCGTTTTGCAAACATAATAATCAAGTGAGTCGTAACATTAGAATCTTGTGGAAACTGTGATTTAGAGTGTGGCAGAAAAATATACTTCATCAAATTGGTTGATCTTCGATTATCGATATTTGAAATGGGAAAGTCTGAGACTATCAAGACCAGACACTTACCTTTCTACAGGTCCCTCTATCAGGCCATGTAGGCTGCTAGATAAGATAATAACAACATTTGAAATTCTGGACCGACAACACTCGTATATTTGGGGGTTCTACCTACATAGGTACTATTGAACCTTTTACCAAAAGGATAAGACCATTAGATAACCAACATGCTTTTCTAACATCTAAAAGAAATCACATTAAACTAATGGACATAAAAATAGTCGATTTCGTAGCAAATGTAACTATCGGTATCGAACTTCGGTATTCGTGAATGCTTACACCGAAATTCTTGCGCGAACAATCTTTTATGGGGCACAATATGTTAAGAAAATCTTCCTGAATATTTTGCTACTTCTTTCTGCACTGGGTTACAACTAAAAGTCATGAAATGACGAGATCTTTATGGCCTTTTTATAAAAAAACATGCTACAACCACGTTTGCTGAGAGGTGATTTTTATTGCCAGAAGCAAAAACACAAATGATGAAAATAAACATGTAGGTAAAATAAGTGTGCTTGTACACAATGAATTGTTTGCCAACTGCATTAATTAACACTAACTATGTTGTGGGGATCTTGATGGGTTGATAACATCATAAGGTCTGATCAATTAGTAAATGAGCACATCACAACACTGTGATCACCGTTAGGCGAATCCATGACAACAAACATCACGATAAGCTAAGGTATCATTTGTTCAGGAATCCAACATTAGCCTTCTAAGGCGAATCGTACAAAGGTAAGACCTATAAATTGACTTCATAAATATTGCTAATATACTAGGTTACCAGCAATACCAGTATGTCGGTGTGACAACAATGGTAGGGCCGAAGTAAACATCAAGTTCGATAGTCCACGCACGTCCGTGATTGGTCATTTCAGTATATCTCTGTTAGACGCAAAGCGAATCTCGAATGAATTACGGGAATTGTTTACAACGATACACGCCGATTTGGTCAAGATTTTCGATAAAAAGTTGAAGAATTAAGGGTGCGCCTGTCGTCGTTTAAATAGCAAATTCTCGGATCAGCTCTTTTAAAGCCGGTTTGAAATGCGCGAAGCGTGGACGAGCGCGCCTCGGGAACATGGCGTTTTTATTTAATTGATCTTTGCATTAAACAAATAACTTGAGCAGGAACTTTTATGTGTTTATTCTTCGGTTTGATACCTATTTATATTCAGAAATAAAAGCCCTCAAAACTAAATTTGCAAAGTAACTTTGTAATAAGTAAAACACAGTCAAAACTTTGAATACTTATATTTTGTGGGTGTTCCACGCGTTATTTACGACGCACCATGGTTTCATTTCACAGCCGTAATTTATCATTACGTATTGATGTCATTGTACACCCGCCATTAACTGGGCTTAAACGATTTAATTTTCGACTTTCCCTCAAAACATTGATGGCACCTAATCACGGCCCACGGACAAGATAATCCTAAAATTTATTGGCCATAACAACAGACGGTCGTCAATCGAATTGATATTGTGGTCATACAGATTTATAAACAGTTTGGTGCTAATGAAATTACATTGAATTGCTATAAATTAGAAGGCGACAATGTTCGAAGCTGGGGTGACCACAATGATGGCTATTTACTATGTGCCGTATTTGGGTTAAATAGTGGTCACAAAATAAGACCACCCCAAATGTTTGGGTGCGTTGTGGTTCAGTGACAATAGTGTTGGGAGCAAGATGTTTGGACTGCCACTAGTAGTGAATGATGTAATTTATTGGGGCAGTTGGCCAATGAGTAAGGAGACGTTAAGGTCAGGTTTAGTAAAATAAAGTTTAACAATGTGAGCTGTGTGAATAGGTTGTGGAATATTTATAAATTAAAACACGTAGAAGTTCAAGTTACTATTAATATTGACATGTTATGGCTTTGGCTTATAACTTTTTTTTATTCTTTATTTTGATTGGTTTTCGAGACGATTAAATATACGTGCAGGGTGTTCAGATACAACATGGAGAAAATAAGTATAGATACAAATAACTGGCATCTATAGGGGTATAATTAAAGAATTATTTTTATAATATCGCGGTTATTCTCACGAGCTTCAATTTGGTTCATGACGTGTCTAAAATTCTTGCGGACAAAGGGCTGGGGCCGGTAGGGCAGCCAGGAGCGTAGGTAGCATCGTCCGCGCGGCCTTCCGTCAATATCGTGGACAGCGGGGCACCATTGTCACTCGGCCCATTGTACCCGCTGACGCTGCGAAGCACAGACCAAAAATCATTAATTTTGTATCACAAAGCAAGAACCCACAAATCGAAGGCCTGAAAAAAATTAGGGCCATTCAGGAGCGGTCACTGACACACGGTGGGATGCGCAGCTCGCGTAGCTACGTCGATATTTCGATTTGAGTTTTAATTATACTATTTTATACGAAGATGCAGCCGACAAAGGAGGAGGGAGATGTATGATGAGGAGTCGCTCAGATATTGAAACCGAGTGTGGAATATGGATAGTGATTAGGTACGTTTTTCTTCTTGCATAACTCGGAATCTTACACCAATAACATTCCTTCTAAACCAAGTCTTTGTTCCCATTTAGTCATATTTTATTTACAACCTCGCGTCGAGCACTTGTAATACTAATAAAATACTTACATAACCACGCTTTTGTTGTTCTCGAATGTGTAGCATGTAACTAAACTCTAGTTAGAACTGTAAACGGATCCGTGACGCTGCATAGTTACATAAATCACTGGGTTTTTGTGATTAATGCCATCGTTAAACATAAAGATTCATATTTAGTGCAGTCAAGCTTGTACTAAAAGGCTCCGTGACAAACGTAACCGGATTAGCCAGCAGAACTATAAAATACGTTAAAAAATAAAACATTTCAGCTTACTGTTTACAGATCACGTCTATAATTATTTATTAAAATCCCTCACATAAATTAAAATTTTCGTGTCACTGTTTAAAGAAGTTTTTAGAGTTCCGTAAGCCCAAACGGTGATAAATAAAATCAATGGCTTTACGTTTTATTACCCACAGCAGAAGCACAAACAAAACCGAAATCTTTGCTGTCTAAATTCCTACTTAGTTATGATCTGTATTTTTTTTCAGGATTTATACTACTTTTATAATACTTTTGTTCATTGCGTCTACATTAGAATATGGTACCGTAATAGACGTAGTAGGTAGGTATAAGTTCGTTGCTGGAACATTAAAAATTGTATTCTCAATTCGTTTGTAATAATTTTCTCCGAGTCTACAGAACCCATTCAATTCTACCCACAGCCGTATATCCCTGTATCCTATCACCAAAATATTTAAACAAACCATTCAACTATCAATAACGTGTGGCGCAACAAATGCGATTAAAGCCGCTATAGAGTCCCAGCCACCACAGATGTTTAGGGGGGAATTAAAAAGCATGTCAGAAAAAAACCTCATTGTGACGACGAATTTCGCTTTATCCAGTAAACCGGAATCCGCGACCCTCCCAGCAAAATAATGCTAATCATAATGGCATTACATTCATTCGTCGGATTTTGTCAAGTATCCCGAGATAGGTCTCGAATTCTCATCATTTTTTTTCTCTCTCTTGTGCTTTTCTCATTATAAAACGTTAATGTAAGCGGCGGCAGCGACTGTGGAAGCTAATCAGAAATGCGATTTGTTAATTGTGTTAAATACGTTAAACGGAGCCTCTTTTATAATTCCATTTTGGAAGTTAATGAATTCAGAGCTCGGTAAGTCGGTTTTCTACAAGAATCCGACCCATTTCTAATAAAGACGAATAAAGGTTAAATCGGCAAGCGAAAGTTATTTAAGTAACATGCTTTACATTTTAAATTCAAATAAGCGTTCCCATACATTTTACGATAAAACCTAGGTAAATACTTTTAAAATCCACACAGAATGCCATGAAAACTGTATCTCATTTCATTAACAACAAACATCAACAATTTGAAAGGAATATGATTTAGTGAAAACATCGCACATTTGGCCACAATATCCCCGTACAAAATAACAATATGACCTTAATGGCAACTTTACAAACCATTAGCACAACTGATACAAAATATTTTGACATTTACTACCACCAAATATGTATGGCTCTTCGGGGACCGCCATTAGATCCCTGGAAACACGCGAACAAAGTGAATGGCAGACAGCTAGGAAGATCGATTCGATTTATGCGTTTTTTGCCAAATCACACAATGGACCCTATTTATTGACAGATAATAGAATCCAGAAACCATAGAGAACAGTTCAACAGTTGGCGGGAATCGATTCAAGTTGTAATGTGGTTAGTTATGGTGATCAGAATCACATGTTGATTTCATTCGATGTCATTAGGTTAATGTGGTATGTCTTACAACCAAACGTATAAATTATCGTGTAGTACATCAAACACCTGTGTTCAAAGATGTGCCTTTTGTATCCATAATGTGTATACGCCTTTTTAAGCCCACTTACGAAAGAGTTGTCACCGTTATTTTAATATTTATAGTCACGGAAGAGAGTTATTATAAACAATTTTTCAGAATATCAAGGTCCGTTGAATAATGATAGGAATTTATCATCGGTGACATTCTTTGGTGCTGATTCATTAGGGATATGAACTATGACAAGTGACGATGCTGACCTTTTATTTTTTAAAGCAGTGTCACGCAGGATGCATGTGTAATAAAAAGTATCTAGTCTTACAATTTTCAGTGGTTTATTTAAATCTCGACCAAGCTAAGAAGAGCGTTAATGATGGAAGGAAGCTTGATTTCGACGCTTGTTTAGTAAGAAGTACGGGGGGTAAGGAAGGTCAATTAAGGCTGGTAAGGTCTGTTGAGATTTATAACTTCCTGAGTGAGTTAGACACGTATCTAAGACTTGCACTTGATGCGACAGGGTGACTTATAGGTACCTAAATTCTTAGTCCTTTTTAAAGGCAACTTTATTCACCCTAAATGACTCAGTCGCTATACGACATAAGTGACATGGGAAAGTCATAAAACGATATTGAACCAAAGATGTCACTTAGGTCGCTGAAAAATCGGCGCAGTTAAATGAAAAGGCTAGGTAACTAATTAAACAGCTGATAAGCTATTTGGCTGCGATATCAATATAATTTTAACAAACAATAACTGACTGCGACTAACGGCAACTTTTTTGGTTAATAATTGGGGTTAAATTTAGTTAAAATATATTTTCGATTGGTAAGTTAACCAATGGCAAGTTAAAAACTATTATAATCTCGCCCCAAGAGAGGGTAAAAAAAATCGCCCTAAGTAAGGCTAATTCCAGAGAAGGAAATGACGTAGACTACACAAGTTACAAGCAAGGACATGACACGTATTGCTTATTTTTTCCCATCCCTCATTAAGTAGTTACTTTTCAACAAAAAAAAGTTGAAGATCGATGATCGCGATCGCTGATCGTTATCGATGATCACTTTCGATAAAGATCACGATATTTTATTGAAACTAGTTTTGACGTGAGCTGGATAAATATTTAAATTATGACTTTACCTTTTTGTTTTATCGAATGTGGTCTCTATTAATTTGAACACAGTTGGTAGGGTTCAGTAGGTAAATGCTATTGTTTAAATTCAATTCAAACTAACCAGACAGATGTGTTGCTGGCGAGTTTGTACTTTGTTGCGCCATATTTTGGAGAAACCGTTGACGTTAAAAAAGTACAGACTCTCAACCTAATTTGAATAAGTCACTTTTTATTTTGAAATAAGGAGATTTATTAAAACAAGTGTACCCAATAACAACATAATTCTTAAAATCGAAGTTAGAATTGCATTGTATTGAAAACTCCACATGTAGTTACATACATTAAGAGATGCGAGTTTTTTAATAATTCCCTAATCATTTGAAATCATAGATATTATATGTATTTTAATATACCTAGTCAACGTTCCAAAATAACTTGGTTTTGTTTGATGATGAAAGGAATTCGTAGTAAAAAATATGGACGGAATCCTACCATGTGTATTCTCTCGCACTTAGCAGGTTTTGATGTTCGGCGTGGCACTTTTTTGTACTCTTAATTTATGTTCGATATTTCTTCGTTCATTTTAGTTTTATGCCTATGGCTAATATTCTTCTTTTTCTCTATGCTTATTTAGTTTCTTTTCTTAGCTTTTCATTTTCATTAAATCTTTAAATTACATTGATAAACCATTTTTTCAGCTTTTCACTATAGCTACTTTGAAGTTTGCCAGTTTCCGCTTTTTTCAATCAATGTTTTGGGGTGCTTATTTATTTTATTTTATTTATTTAAGGAAAAACAAACAGTAGCATAGTAAGAAATAGTCATAATATCTTAAATATTACGATTATGTTACCCACAACGTTCTTCACAGATTACAATAAATAGTATTTAAAAACTAGCTTGTGATACAGATACAATACCTACACAACGGTCATTATCCTGTTTTTTTTTTTTTTTTTTTTTAGGATGGGAAATC
>NDFZ01005382.1:482344-529699 GCA_002192655.3 Mamestra configurata
TAGACCTACACTGCACAGATGTTCTCTTTTTCGAGAGCTCACTCGACTTTGGAAGAAGAAAAGAAGAAGGAACACAGCTCCTCTCCCGGTTCCACAACCTAAGAGAACTGAGGATAGAGTCTTGTAAGATTCGATATGTTCCCTCTGCCGTGTTGTCACCGCTTAGTGGATTGAGAAGCCTGACTCTTCGCACCCACAACACGGATTGGTCAGCGATGTCTATGGAATTCCACAGAGACACATTCCGAGGCCTCACCGATTTACGAACTTTGGATTTGGGTGATAACAATATTTGGAACCTGCCTCCCGAAATATTCTGCCTTTTGTATAATTTAAAAGAGCTGAACGTGACACAAAATAGATTACAAGACATATCAAATCTTGGATTCTCTGACTGGGGCAATGGGCCAACTGCACCTGGTAAATCATGCAACACTGTGTTGGAAACATTAGATATGTCGTACAACGAAATAAGGACTCTACCTGACAATGGATTATCAAGTTTACGTGCGCTTCAAAAGTTATTCTTACAAAACAATAGAATATCAGCTGTAGCTGATAGAGCTTTCGTGGGTTTGAGTGATTTGCAAGTTCTTAATCTGTCAACGAATGCTTTAACGGCATTACCACCTGAGATGTTCCAGTCTTCGAGAGATATCAAACAAATATATTTGAACAACAACTCGCTAAGTGTTCTAGCCCCTGGACTACTGGAAGGATTGGATCAGTTGCAAATATTGGATTTATCGGTGAATGAATTGACAAGTGAATGGGTAAATAGAGACACATTTTCAGGACTAGTACGTTTGATTGTTCTCAATTTATCGCACAATAGAATCACGAAAATAGATGCACTTTTATTTCAAGATTTGAACAACCTTCAGTTTTTAAGTTTGGAACATAACAACGTAGCACGCGTAGCGGATGGCGCATTTTCTAATTTGAAAAACCTTCACTCGCTTTCTCTGGCTCATAATAACATATTAGAAGTTGACAGCGGACATTTTTCAAATCTTTATGTACTGAATCAGTTGTTCCTCGATGGTAACAGAATAACGAAAGTTGATATACGTTCTTTTGAGAATATTACCAAACTTCATGACTTGGGTCTCAGCGGGAACCAGTTATCGGAGGTACCGGAGGCCATCAAAACACTAAGATTTTTGACATCCCTGGACTTGGGCATGAACAGGATAACTAAAGTCACAACTGCTCAGTTCGAAGGACTGGATGATTTGTATGGCTTACGTCTCGTTGGAAATAAAATTGAAAAGATATCAAAGGATACATTTGCTGCATTACCCTCAATGCAAATATTGAACTTAGCTTCAAACAACATAGATCAAATAGACGACGGAGCTTTTGCTTCAAACCAACAGTTAAAAGCAATCGGACTGGATGGTAACAAACTGGTGGACTTGAAAGGCATATTTACTAACACCCAACCGCTTGTTTGGTTAAACGTGTCTAACAACGAGTTGCTTTGGTTTGATTACAGCCATATTCCGACAAATCTTGAATGGTTGGATATGCACGAAAATAAAATTGAGAAGCTTGAAGACACGTATGGACTGAAGGAATCGTGTTCAGTTAAAATGCTCGATATCAGTTACAACAAATTACGGAGCATTGATGAGTTCTCTTTTCCAAGTAGTATAGAGACGGTTGTTTTGAACAATAACAACATTGATAAAATAAGCCCAGGGACATTCCTGCAAAAGTATAATTTGAACAAAGTAATACTTTATGCAAACAAAATAAGAACACTGGAGCTCGGCGCCTTCGCGATATCATCTGTTCCTGATGACAAAGATTTACCCGAGTTTTATATTAGCGAAAATCCATTTGAGTGTGACTGCACAATGGAATGGCTGCAGACAATTAACCAATTAAGTGACCTCAGGCAGCGCCCGAGAGTAATGGATTTAGAAAGTGTAAGGTGCTCTTTAACCCATTCACGAACCAGATCGGATATGCTTTTGCTTGAAGTAAAATCTTCAGAATTTCTGTGCGAGTACGAGTCACATTGTTTCGCGGTGTGCCATTGTTGTGACTTTGACGCCTGTGATTGTAAGATGACTTGCCCCGATAAATGCTCGTGTTATCATGATCAAACCTGGACCACCACTAACGTGGTCGATTGTTCGAGCGCTGGCTACGATCACGTGCCGGACAGAATTCCGATGGACGCGACCGAAATATACTTAGACGGAAATGACTTGAAAGACTTAGGGAATCACGTTTTCATCGGCAAAAAAAAGTTACAAGTCTTGTATCTCAATAACAGCAATATCAACACAATACAAAATAGAACATTTCACGGTATCGAATCATTGAGGATTCTTCATTTGGAGAACAATAAACTGGAGGTTTTGAGGAATACACAGTTTACAAGATTACCAAATCTGAATGAGCTTCACCTCAGTGATAACAAGATCAAGGTTATAGAAAATGATACATTTAATTACCTGCCCTCACTGGAGTACTTGGGCCTAGACAATAACGGGTACGTTGATTACATGCCTTGGAGAGTCATTACAGACAACGATCCCCGCACTCGTGTCTCAGTAGATGGGAATAACTGGATTTGCGATTGTAAAGACGTCAACCAGCTGAATCAGTGGCTAATAAAAAAGTCCAAAGACACAGAGAGTATGATGTGCTACTTTGCTCATGGTCAAGCAATGAACAAAACCATCGCAACAGTAGCAAAGGAATGTAAAACAGAGACAACAACTGAGGAGACCGGTACCGAGACACTGAAGCGATTATTCATTGAATCGCATGACGGTGTCGAAAATTACATTCCATATATCGCTGCGGTGCTGATAATAGCAATTATTCTCTTACTAATGTGTGCTTTGCTCTTCATGTTCCGGGAAGATTTTAAATTATGGATGCATTCGAGGTATGGTGTAAGAGTATTCACTTCGACTCCGAAAGATATGAACGATAATAAAAACAAACGGTTCGACGCTTTTTTTGTGTACAATCCTCGAGATGAAGACTTTGTGACTCGCGCCGTTAGTTCCGAACTAGAAAATATGGGACATACGTTATGTTTACAACACAGGGACTTGCCCTTGGTTGAAAGACGTTCCGGTGACAGTTTAGTGAGTGCCTCCGAAAGTTCCAAAAGACTCGTTATAGTGTTATCGATAACATTCTTGCAACAAGAATGGTACTCGGCAGAATCGAATGCAGCTATTCAAAGTGCAATCAATTCAGTGAACGTTAGGCATAGACGTCAAAAGATTATATTCCTTGTGACGACGGACTTGAGTGCCATAAACATTGATCCGGACCTAAAAGTGTTACTTAAAACGTGTACAGTGATCGTGTGGGGTGAGAGGAACTGTTGGGAAAAGCTAAATTTTCGGTTACCGGATGTGGACGTGACTCTTCCAAATCGGACGCTTCATAATGCGAATAATATGAAAAGTGGTAGTAACAGGGAGGCGTTTAATCGTCATGGGAATTTGAGGTATACGGCGCCGCCGACGTCTCATGATCCTTGGTATAAGTATGGCATGAATCCACCTGGTTTGATGATGTCAAGCCCGATGCATTCGACCAGCGCAAGCGCCGAGGTGTCAGCGCGCAGCACAGAGGACGAAACGTGTTCGGTGGCGAGTAGCGAGGGTCGTCCTGACGACCGGCTACCTCACCATCATAGTTACGTCTCCATAGACAATCACCAGTGCGAGGAACGACCTCTAAGGCCCGCCCAACAAATTCCCATGTCGAGCACCACGCATCCTAGAAAGACTTACTTTGTATAAGCGAACGATCTTGTGATTTACCTAACCTGTTATCTGTAAATATCATTGTAAAGAATATATTAATACCTTAACTGGACTTATGTGTACTGGACGCAATTTTTTTTGTAAGCTTGTCTTGGTTGGTGCTGTAATATTAAATTGTATTATGTAAAAAGTAATCGGTCTTATATGCCAGACTTGAAAAATCTTTTTTTATTGTACTGTAAGTACTATTGATGTCTGTAACGAATTCTGAACATATTTGTAGTATCTTTTGTACCTGTTTGAATAGCATTCATTGTCCAATTCCTTTTTTATGAGAGTTCTTTGTAGATAAATGAAGTTATGTAAACCCATACATTCCTTTTTGCATATGTACATGCATAGGTTGTAATGTAAACGAGTAATAATACATACACTGGTACTTTAAGGTTCCTGATTAATTTTAAGACCTGACATGCTGAGTATATTGTGATAATGTTAGGTACTTACTTATATTGAATTCATCATGTGAAGTGAGAACTGTGTGAAAATATGTACTGTAAATATAAATATATAAGTAAAAGGTATCGCAGAACTGAAATGTACCCTAGTCAATTGTAAATAGCTTAATTGTAAGAAGTATACGTAAGTAAATAATTTTGTGATGTAATTTTTAGCTAGGATATGAAATTTTTTCGTATTTATTACGCTTCCAAACGCAGAGTATGAATAAAATAATATTTTTATCTACTATTAGTGACTTTTAATGACTTCACATATTATACAACCCTAACTCACTATTCACATATACACAACACAAATTAAACGAGATACAATCAAGAATTCAAGAGAAACTTCAAATATAAGTCGTATTATTGAGTGGCTAAGAGTTCAAATTGGTGTGGTCACTCTGAAGCACACAATAATGGTAAAAGCTCAAGCAAAGTCCGAGCGCAGCCATCTGTCAAACCTATCAATGAAAAGTAAATATTATTTAAAGTGTTGTCCATATAAATAAAATGTTTAGGCTTACTCCATAAGTTTGAAGCAGACAGGTGGTATAGGCTCTCAAAAGCATCGGCCGAATCTATTGAGCTGTTTGCCTTAGTAATAAACATTATCTAATAGACCTGTCTCGTTTCTAAACATTTTCTCTCAAGAGCTTTGCCTCTAAAAGTTTACATTTTAAAAGTGACAGAAATCGTTACAAAAAATGCTTGAATTTAAACCTCACGTAACAAGTCGGTAACATTTTATAAATGCATATCTTAAATCGTAACAGGTGATAGAATAGGGGCAAACGTCGAGACGTCAAATAAGTTTTTCATTGACATAATCAATTTACCGAACGCTTTGTTCGCCCATCCAGAGTCGAGTGTATAAATATTTATTTTATCTAAATTGATCGAGCCGGATAAGATCACGCCCGAGTCCGTACGATTTTAATTTAAAAAGCGACCGCGACAGTGCGCGTGCGCCGATGGCCCGCTGCGAAATTATAAATCATCTGCCGCCCGGGCCAATGATGAATAAACAGCGTTTTAATTGACTTTTGATTACGACGATGTCTCTTCATTGTTAAGTAGCGGTGTGAGAAAGTGGAGCAATCGATTACGACTAACTGCGCAGGCGCATGTGTCAGGTTACATTTTATGCTTTAACTAATTGTGTTTCTTTCTTAAGTAGAGTGGTTAAATCTAGGACTTTTTGCAAGTTAAACATATTGATAGATTTTGTTTTTATTTGAGATGAGTTTGCTCTTGATTCTAGTCTAGGTCATAGGTCAACGATGGACCGAGCTTACCCAGTTAAGCTTCCAAAAAATAAAACTCTGTTTTCAGAAGACTAATATTAAATCAAAATTGAATTTATTGTGTCACAGCCTGAACTGGCAATAAAGACTTTTGACGCATTTGTGATCAAATGATCACTTCTGAAGTCGTAAAAGTATTTTTCTTACATTGAACACCTTCGACATTTTATTCGATATCAAAACTTAAGCGAATAGCTAAATCGAATCGCTCACGTAATATTATATCGATAAGAATTCAAACTTCGAATATCGTTAAGGATTTAAATGATGGTCATCAAGAGGTCCCATGTCTATGACATACAGGCCATTCATTTAAGCGCCAAGACCGCGACAACGGCCACTCATCACCTTTTTTCCCCATGCAATACGATATCCTATCGTTTATTGTCCACGGACGATTCTAAACTCGTTCCAAATGGATCTTAGACATCTTAAACTTAGGTGGGAAATATCTAAACCCGAAGTGACAATTGATTATGTCCCTTGTAAAGACAAAAAGCGGAATCGTTCGATTAGTTATGTCGTCGGCGAGCGTAGGCCGAGTCGAAACAATAGATTGAGTCTGCTTTATGATTCTATAAACGTTTATGTCCCTATAAACGACCTTTTAGCTTTTGGTAAAGTTGAGATTGTGATGTTATCGGTGCTTGGACAGGTTTATTACAAAAGTATTAATGGCACTTCTTATGAAAATGCTGCAATAAATTTTCGTTGACATTTTTAGGTCTTTTGCAAGCCCAACAGTGAATATGTAAATCATCACCGGTATCTACAACATTTGAGTGCAGAGGGACTGGTCCATTCGATTTATTTTTTATTATTTGCGTTATGGTATTTATGTCTGAATTCTAACCTCTCAATTTCAATATGCGTAGGTGGGTAAATGAAGGCTGCCTCTTATTAGCTACGAGTTAAATGTATCGTATCCTCATTAAATGATACTTCCATAACCGTAAACGTGACCGCCCATAGCTATCCAAAACCGTAAATATCCCTGCCCCAACTAATGAAATGTTTAAAGAAATGTTCAAGCCCGTGAAATTCGCGTAGGACGTTCGGATGTCATAATAAAATAGTTCGGTTATGGCTTTATAAAAAACAAATAAAATGCTTGACAGCTGAATTAAAGTTGTAAATGGAATTATTGATATTGATTTTGTGGTGATGATCGATAATGTTCTTGTAATTATTATCTACTAACGTGATTGACACTAAAACGTAGGTCGATGAAGTTAATTACTAGGTCTTGTAATTACAAAGCCAGTTCTCAGTATTTTATTAAACATTAGTTTGTGTCTTCGACGCCAGCTGGTAAATTAATAACAGTTTTCTATAGATGATTAACAATAACTCTAGTTATCTATAGCATTGCCCAATGCTCAAGAGTCCATGTTTGTAATAATTAGGGTTGCAGCTGCTTCCGTCGGTAGGAGGAGTCACAGGTTTTTTTAATAAATGTTTCGCTGTTATTGGTAGGAGCGAAGGAAGGAATTACAAATTTAAATTCGCTAGGGAATAGCCCGTGACAGTGTTGAAAGCGGAGAATGTAACGCATATGCTGTTGTTTGAAATTAGCTTTCCGTTTTTAACGTTTTGGAGCAAAATTAGAAAAACATGGTCTATTTAGAATTATAAAAGTGGTCCGTGTTTTGATGTAATATAAAACCAGTCTTAAATAATGTTAGAACATCGCCGAATTAAATCATTTACGACTTAATGACGCAAATTAAAAAGCAAATTTCAATCGGCAAAATCATATTGATAGAGTCTAAACTTCGGCCTACATAACTTATTTAGGCCTCTTTTAATTATAATTTGCAAGCATTAAGATATAGAAGCAATAAAACTAAAGTTAGCGATAATCGCTGATAACATCGCCAAAAAGCTTTGTGTCATAAAAATGATATAAAAATTCGAATGTGTTAATGAAACTAACGCTTGATATAGAAAAATATTTATTTATGTAAATCACCGCCGTAGCGTTACTTGGGTGGCTTGCAAGATTTCGACGAGATAAAAATTTAATTTTAATTATTATCATTGATCGAGGGCGAGCGTGTAACCCCTAATTTCTATTTTTGATATACGTCTACGTTTTGGAAACATCTGTGGGCCATTAGTCATATGAAGCTCCGGTATTAAGTTGAAAGTTTTTACTTAGTACAAGGAATGCATGATTTTGTGGATAAGGGTAAATAGTGCGGGACTTAGATCTCAGGATAATTCCCCGGACGTGCTATAGACGGATGCTACGAGATAACGTGCATTTATCTAAGTAAACACGGACATAATAAATGCTTCTGGGTCGAACTTGAGTCACTATGCAAGAAAATAATTACCGTGCATAAGCATCTATTTGCATAATCTTCGCAAATATTCTCAAGTATTGTAGAACGGGTTTCAGGTTTTTTTTCTTGTTGGTTATCGGGATGGGAACTAATATTGATTTTTGAGTTTACTTCAATTGTGTTCTAATGATTTGTCTTCTACCTTTATTGTTGCTTTTTATAAGCGACAAAGGACTATTTAAAGCTTTCAACTATGCTACTTTGAATTATAAGTGTCAGCCTGTCTGTCTGTCTGCCTGTAAGTCTTTCACATACACAGTACATATCAGCTAAGTTTTCCGATTTCTTTCGTTAGTTATCTTTATTTGTTACCTAGGTATTGAATATTGAAGTATTTTGAGTTAACAAACTGCCAAATTTTGATAGGTTTTCTGGCTAAACTAGAGTTTGACAAATACTCAACATGAAATGCTCAATTCAGAAATCGGAGTTAAGTCTCTTTATTCATGAAATTTTGAAACGTCGAACATCACTACATATTACAAAACAAAGTCCGCCGTCGCGTCTGTCTATATGTTCGCGATAAACTCAAAAACTACTGAAAGGATTTTCATGCGGTTTTCAATAATGGATGGAGTGTTTCAGGAGGCAGTTTTAGGTGTATAATTTGACCCGAAATTACTACGGGAAAAGCTAATATTTTATATTACTGACGAATATGTGCTCAATTATTTAAAGTATCCAAGTGCCCAATTATTTATAGATATGTATGTATATATTTATATGTTTATGTGTGTAGGTATATTTATGTATGATACAAAATGTAGCATTGTAAAATTTGTGCACCGGATCCTACCCTCTATTGTGATCTCTCTCTATCACTCAAAGGTTTGCTGGTAGAAAACTCATTTTTGAGTTAAGTTCGCCTTTGTACATGAACTATTTAAATCACTGTGAATTAATATAAGCTGTTATGGTGTACAATAATGAATTAAAGAAAGTATCATTCAATGTTCCGTTAAGTACAGAAAGATAAAAAAAACTATCGAATTTTAATTGCAATTGCATACCAAAATGTGGTTAGCAAAAATCTGGCATATGTGAATAAATTGGGGGAGTGTGTCACAAAAAAGAATAAGTGGATGAAATTGAATACATTGATTAGGAGACAGACTGTGGCATGCCCCAGTACAATACGTGCTTCGTTAAAAACTACCCCGCAGATACAAGTGTAGGGTTGGAAGAGGAATCCAAATTATCATGTTATTTCTTACCTACTGTTATTTAAAATAGGAATAAATGTACGTTACATTTTTGTTTTTCTTTGTCAATGTCTACCTAACTTCCGTTATTTTAGAATTTGAAGTTATGAATTTGTCAAAAGTTGGAATTATGCAATTTTAGCACTAAAGAAGAAAACTTTGTTGAAGAAGATGAAAACTTGAGCTCTCAATTTAGAAACCGGAAGTTAGCCAATATGGGAGTTCAGGTATACCTATTTAAATTAGGTTTTTTTTTGCATTTCATACAAACGGATCAGTAAACCTGAATCACCACACAATGCTACAAGTACAGTAGGATTACACTTTCTTGTATTAAAGTTGAGTTGTGAATCAGCTAAGCTTTAAAATTACTCTTCAAGTTAAAAATTATCCCTTAGACTACGATAATGACCAAAGGATCCGTCGCAGCTAATTCACTATACTCCTTCCATCCTAGATCGTCCCAAAAAAATAACAAGAACTAAACTTCTCCGCTCCACAGAATGTGACGTTCGTCCCCCGTCTCCCCGGATCCACATTCCCTTTACATTTGCCGCCACAATGCTCCACTTATTCTAGCTTTTTTAATTCCGTCACGGTACTTGAATTGCGTAATTAGCAGCAGCTTATTCGAACTTTGGGGACGTCCTGTCGCTTCCAAATGTGATTAACGAATGCACCTGATAATTTAGTACCCGCCGCCAATTAATTAAATTAAATCGATTCTTGTGTATTTGTCCACAGCTCTTTTGTCAGCGATACGCAAATGTCAGTGTAATTCCACGCACTTGTTTGTTATTGTTAATAAAAAATTCAATTAACGACAAGTGGTCACAAGTGCGACCTCTATCATTCATTTTATTGTATATCCGACTGTAGTACCCCAATTCATATTCCATTGTAACAGACCCCTATAAATAAAAATGCACATTTGGTGTACGACCGATACAAAAGATTAAAAAGCGGGATCGCATAAAAAACGTCAGTGGTTATCTATTAGTATCTAGTTAGAGTTACTCGTACAGATGTTACTAAAATAATAATCCCTCGTCGTGGCGTCGAGACACGAACGCGGGGAGATCGTGCGTCGAAAAAAATATTATCTTTTACCTGAACGGTAAGTTAGTTAGACGGGTCCCGTTAAACAAATGTGTGCACACGAATAGACGAGGTGGTTTTTGAAGATTTGTCAGGAATAAACTTCTACCAGTGTTCGTTTGAATAATTTAGCGTCACTACTTTGTCGTATGTAAAAGATAATCCTAAACATTCCGAAGACGCTCTCCTCAAGATTAAGGGAAGACAGTTCTTGTAATTACATGAAACAGAACTATAAATTAGAGTGAGTTTAGTACTAAAGCATAAATTGCATAGATAGTTACACTTGTGCAACATAGTTTACAGTAGCTTTAAAATTCACAAAACACAAACGCAGCAGCAGATGTGTTTATATGCGAAATTCAATACTCCCCGGTCCCCTAGTACAGCGAGCTTGAATATAATAACTACGTATACAAGTAGTCATGTTTCAATGGAAGAAACTCCAAGATAAATACACGTGGTTTGTTAACAAAACGAACACAACACAGACAGATCAGTCAGCGGCAACAAGTTCGAAATTATTTCCTGTTTCGAGACACACCCATCTGCTATTGCCAACAAATCGCTTAAGAAAATATCGCATTACAGTTTATACTCGGCGCGCACTGAATGCGCGGATGTTGAAGCTTTGGGAGATTTCGGGGTGCCTTTTTGTGTTTTTTCGAGCGCATTACGAGATATTAAATGACTGCGGCTGAGGCCAATTAATGTGGATCTCACAATGGCTTACGATGGGCGTGCAACCCAGTTCCGACCGGAAAGGTTCGATCGCAATTCGCGATACACAATCGAACGAAATACGATGCCGTGTGAGGTAGGAGCCACCTGTACGGAGTCGTCCTTAGTAGTTTGCGATGAAAGCGAACTTGCACGGATTGCATTGGAAGTTATCATTTTACGTTTGACTAAACCTGTTTAGTTGCCTTGTTGCCTTGGCCCGTTGGCCTTGTGGACGTACTATTTTGGGGAACGGACGTCAAGTTCAAAACTCAGCGGGGATGAATAATTTGTCGCGGTGTGTTTAGGACACAGTAGGAGGCTTCTATCTAATTAGTGAAACAGGTTAAGATTTATAAAATACGTAGGCAGTGGTTGGCATTAATGATCTTGACAGTGTGTGCAGGCAGCACGAAGCTATGATGTGAGAAATAGGTGACACGTTAGTGATTAATATTAATGTGTTTAAAATATTTCAACGTTGATGTAACCACAGGATATAGAACTGAGATGACATCTATTTCTATCCAACTTAGAAAGAAGTGGAGCAAATGATGATATACAGATGAGAATAGCAAGGCACTAGAATAACTATAGAGATTCATTTATTCAGTTTGGAAGAAAGTTGACAAATTTCAACGACAAACAATGAAAGTCTCTAAAGTTTTATCTTCAGAATTGTTCTAGGCTTTTTAACTTTTCCTTCAACGTAAGCCTACATTCAAAGAAATATTGGGGCAGAAAATAAAACGATATATTGAAGTAGCCTGTTATATTGACGACGAATAAAAAAACGAAACACGAGGGCCAATTCTACAAATTTTCAAAGCAAAGTTCGCATTCGCATCTTAGTCTCAATAAGTAGAATTGGCACTACTATGTGTCTACTATTGTATACGTCAAATTCTAACGTCATATATTCAGAGATTCGTAGCGCTCAACCATCGTCCGTAGCTATGAGATGTGCGTAACGCTACAGTACTGAAAACAGTCGGACAGTTTAAATACGAACCTTTCAGTTTTCAGCTGACCAGTTCGTGTGGCGAGATAACAAGAGAGGGCGCTACGTCATGCTTTTGTTTTAAACTTTGTTTGTACTGTCAATGAGGTAGTTAATAAGTTTATGTGAGTAATGTCGTTTTTGCTGTAAGGAAGTATGTTATTTAACGTGAAATTAAGGTTTTACTTGTTGTAGCTAAGAATCTGAATAATATCTTCAAAATTAAAAAATATTTTGAAGAAGCTAATAGATATATTATTTAAATTTGATATAAGTACAGTAGTGGTTAAATTATAAATTATGAACAAGCGCGTAAAAAAATGGTGGCAGGAAAACTATATAATGGGTTTTAAAAAGTTCGTCAATATCGCTGTCAGTTAGAAAAGTCCTCATTTGTTTCTACTTCCAAATTCTGATACTACATTGATACAAATTGTGAGCTTAGTTCACCGTACTTGGTATGTTGCCTGAAAACAACATAAGTCAAGTCCATATTGGCAATAGACCAAGTAATGGGAAGGATGTAACAGGAAAATAACAAATGATACCAATTACTCCCAGGACTATACGAAACTTACTATTAACTAGATGAAGTCGATTAAGTACCAAAGAAGGCAATTAGAAATTAATAATTCCAATTAAACTAGATACAAAATCACTTGTGCAGTAATCGTGCCAATACCGAGGTTTACAGACAGTAATTTATATGTGGGACGACATTTAATATCCAAGTGATAAATTTTAAATATAGTCCTGTACTGAGGTGGCCCCTGTGGGGGTCTAAACGAATAATTGTGTGGCCGTGGTCGGCCTCCCCGGCTATAATTCACTCTTTAATAGCTACCCTTAAAAGAACATATTTTTAATTGTCTAATCTTAATCCAGATGCTAGGAGGTCTAGCTATGATATATTGGTTGTCATTTCCGTTTCTATATACGATTCTGTTTCTGTGCGAAGTTAATTCAATGAATTGACTGCGCGTTCTGCAAAGGTTTTACTAACACTTTTGTTTTTTAATCCAGATTAGTGAATTAATTCGATTTTTAAAATTCAAATTGCTTCCACTTTTATGGTTGTTTAGGCGGATTATCCAATAAAATAATATGCGGCATATATAATTAGTAAAAAACCATAAAAAGAAGAAGATTGTTACGAAGCTCGCATTATAAACTGTTACCAAATAGACATAGAAGGAATTATACGAGTTGTAAACGTGAATTTCGTTAAAATTCACTCCGGGTGACTGAGACAAGTGTGTCCATACCAATAATAAACAGGATTTGGTTCTCAAGTGACAGCATGATTATACTTTTCGAAGCTTTTAGTTCCTTAATATTAAATTTTTTATACTTTTAATTTGTTCTAAGCCAATAAATATTTGGAGACCACATCGGTCGTAAACGTCATCTCCACGGCTAGGTGTTACGAATACATTTGCATTATAATTTATAAGCGTTACCAAAAATAATAAAGTCGACGGATTCGGAACTTTGTTTAATTATATGGTTATAATTTACTTAAATAACAACATAAATAACACCTCTGACTTGCTGTTATTCCGTTAGAACTAAAAAACTTCTTGTGAAAATATTTACAAATCCTGTAAGACCACCTATTCTAAGAGTCGACATTATAAAGTCACTATTCAATATCAAGTTACATTAAGACGATTATAATATTTAGCGTCATAAATAAAGTCGGTCACCCACTAAGATCGTGATAAATAACATGTAAAACGTTTATGGGGATATAAAGAGTTGTATCGAGCAACCGTTTTGTACCGGGGCGCTGCGCAAGCGCTTTGCCCAGATAACTCTGGCGCGAACGCGATAAAACGAAGCTCGCGACTTTCGCGCTGCGTTTTGATGGACCGAAACGGGCCGGGTGCGACTGTACATGCGGCTTACTTACTGCGAATGCTGTAAAAAATATTGTTGAGTACCAATTCCTTAAGAAAAATTGTGAAGTTTTTGACGCATGCTGAAAATCACGACTATATTATGGTAATGAAAGTTCCGGCCGTTCCGGGAAAAATGAATGTTTCTTTATTATTGTATTTTTTTTTTAATTCTCACATGGTTGACAACATATGGTCATCGCTTCAATGCTTCCCAAGAATTCTTATTTTCATGTCGTCGCTTAAGTTCAATTTTAAATTGTCTTGCTTTTGCCACTATATTTCTCAGTGGAGCTTCTGTTGACTTGCTTTCTCTTGTTGTAAAAGCCAGTGAAGCAAGCGCTGTCCTCATATTACTTCAAACATTTAATTCAATGGTTAAGCGTTTCTGCAGACAGATTAAGGAATAAAGCTTCATGAACGCCAGTTATCTTAGGTTGTATCTTAGGTAGCTATAGCCACTGAATCACAGTTCCAATAGAGTTACTAATTGATTGCACGGAGTAATACCACATTCGTAAGAGAGAAGCCGCACTCGTCAGTTCCCGCGCTATGGAGCTCAAAGCGCCCGCCATGTTTGCATTTCGATCCGCAAGGAACCTGTGTTTAAGTTGACTCGGGAATTATATCGCTGCGATTAGTGTAATAACTGGTTGGCTCGCGAGGCTTTTTCTTGTATCAGCGCATGCGCTTTCACTTCAACATCCCTTCGCATTGCATCGACGATTTCGATTGTTCGAATCGAGCGCATTGTTTTCCGCGCCATAAAATTTATCCGCTTATTTTATGATTGCCTTTATTCTGTCTTGTCGACGCAATTAATTCCCTTTTTACTTTTATTCTGTAAACACCCATGAATTCCAACTTTAATCACTATAAATTGAAAATGAAAACAATCAGTACGCATTTTATTTGTTGTACATCTCTTATTTTATGAATTCGTTGAAAGCCCATTTGTTCCTGATATCGATGAGAAAAACAAAATGAGCGATTTGAAATGACTGAAATGATAATGCATCGCAATATCATTAACTTGGAAGATTGCACGGTGGGTTATTTATGCACGGACACGAACTCTGCGGGCCGGCTAGTGAGCGCTCACCCTTACATAAATCGCTACGCTTGTAACGTGAACGAAATTTCGAGTCGGGAATTGATTGCCAGCTTCACAAACATGGCGTGTTCGTGGTCTGAAGCCGGCGCAGTAATGTACTCGTGTGTCCTGTATTGTCTCGTAAGGGAATAAATATTGATTGTACCGCAAAGAGGCGCTTGTAATTGCGTGTGCGGCCGAACGGAGCTTTTATAAAACTCGTTGGAAACCGCACGGAATGTAAACCAGAATGCTCCAGGACATTAATGTGTATTTATTGAGAGCGTCGAGTAATGTTTTTATCGGTTGCGTTTAAAGGCCTGAACGTGGCGATTCGCCCGGATATGCGTTAGTATCGATGTCCTTTTGTTATTTAAACGTTACAGATATCGTTATTTAGCTGCGACATTTATATTTTTGTCCATCGGTTGAGATGTCCATAAATATATAGATAAGGTTGGAGTAATAGATTTTGTGATGACTAAAAGTGTAACGAGAACGATTAATATATTAAACAAAGCAGGTTGTTTATTTTGAGCGGATGTTAAGTTGGCGCTTACTCTTCGTGGATTGATATGTGAGCAATTACGGCGCATAGCAGCTGTAGGAGGCACAGTGTACGACGATTAGTGCCTCGGGGGTATTAAAAAGCAACGAGCGGCTTGTGCCGGTGAGTAAGATGTTACCTTGTCGAGAAATGTTTGTTATGAAGCGACTCAATGAGAAGAAATGCTAGCGTTTTTTGAGCAGTCGACATTGACTTTTAAAAATATCTTTTCAGCTGTGTTAGTCATTCGGATGCGTTGATAAAAGCTGTCTTTTGTTTTTCCTGCATCATTTAAGTGTGCGCTCGCGCTTGTTGGTGTGTGCGCGCTATTTTCGGCTCAACATAAGCAAAAATAACGCTGTGATGACATAATCGCTTTATTAGTTGCATATTTGTGTTGTTGACGTCTGGCTTTGTAATAAAGGGTCGTTGGCATTTTCGTATCTCGAGATTAGATAACCTATTTATATTTATTCGTGAATAATCAGGCTACTGAAAGATTAAAAAATACTAAATAGGTATTTGGAAATAATTCAGTCGCATTTCCGCCAATGATTATTTTAAGCTTATGTACAAGAAAAGTTTAAAGCTTTCTTCGTGTTTATTCAGGACCACTTGACTAGTTTGAACTTGAACTGGGCTGTTACCTACGTCAGGTAAATTATCGACGCGACACATATTAAAATGATTAAAGTGATGCGACTGGCTGTTGAAAGTTGCTTTAACTAATCACAGCTGACGCGTCTTTGTGTATTTTATTTCCAGAAATAGAACCTTAATCGGGAAGGCCAATTCTCGTGCTTAAAAAGCGTTTAAATTCAAGTAGTAGAAAAAAAAATTAGAAGTGTCATTGACAGTTTGCGACCGAGATGAGAATGCGAGCGCTTCTTAGAAAACCGGCCAAGTGCGAGTCGTGCTCGTGCACGAAGGATTCCGTACATCTATAAAAAAGGCAAAAAGCCCCCTTAAATATTTATTTTATTCTGTTTTTTTAGTATTTGTTGTTATAGCGGCAACAGAAATACATCATCTGTGATTTTTTTCCTGTGACAATTTCAACTGTCTAACTATCACGGTTTATGAGATACAGCCTGGTGACAGATGGACAGACAGAAAGACCCTTTGGGTACGGAACCCTAAAAATGTACGAAAACTCACCTCCGAGCTCATAGCTCATCTGCAAGACATTCTGCCAAAAAGCTACTAGGAAAACTAATTATTTACTAATCAACCTACAAACTCCATTATTTCGTTAACCATTCACGTTGTACAAGCAGCTATAAATCGGAGAATCGGCCAACCGCTGGTAACTGCCATCGATTGTTTCAATTTAATTCAATTAAATCAAGTGGCCACATCGGATGATGCCGCCTGTCCTGACTGGCTGCTCTTTCCACTGCCGCATTATTTAAAGCTTTGAGTATGAATAAAACAAGCTTCTCTTCGGATTTATCTATGGCTTTATGAACTTTCTTACGTGTTATTTCCATCTGATCCCAAGTGGAGTTGATGGTCTTTTCGATTGCAGCAATAGGTTTATGAATTTATTAACGAGTTATTTGAATCTAAGCCCAGGCGGAGTTGAGGAAATGAGTCCATCTCATTTCCTCAACTCCGCTCTCTTTTAATAAACTGGTCCTCAAGCTCTTGACTTAGAAGTTAAAGGAGAATAAGGACTTTGCACTGCAGTAGAACTTCAATGAGGGTGGCAAAGGAGCGTGAGGATTGGAACAGGAAAAAAAGTGACCCATGTCCAGCAGTTTGCGAAGTCTGTGATGATGATGATGATGGGTAATACTATACTCAACAGTTTTTATGCTTTCCCAAAGAAAATAACCTGGAACGCCATACATATTATTAATTTTCTTGTTCGCAAGTTTTGTAAAAGAATGACCAGAAAGCAAGCAAATGTGGTTGTTTAAGACGCATTGAAATTAGTGACGGTTTCATCTTTTATCGCTTATTGAACCAATCATCATTGGATGGGTCACGAGATTTTCGAAAATTGACAAGACTGTTCTTGTATAGCACCTTGTGTTCAGATGAGGTGCATCCAGCTGTTTCCACAGTTTCATCACAACTTTTGATAGCTTGCCATCATCATCATCTGCCTAGGCTTCCAGTCAAACCGGATTCAGCTGAATACCAGTACTGTACGTAGAGCTACTGCCTCTCTGGCCTATATAACCCCATAACTGGGTCAGTATTTCTTGGAAAGATTGATGTCAGATTTTCTGGCTTCTGACAATTCATGACGATTGCCGAAGATCTACAAATGACAGCCGGGACTGACGGCCTATCGCTTTTGATAGCTTGTCATATTCATACTTAATATTAAACCTTGTTCACATAAGAAAATTTACTGTAATCGTTGCAGATTCGATATGCAATTTTTGTTTAATCGTTTTCACGGGTATTTAGAGGGATTTGATAATAATTGGTGACGCAGTTAACTTGACGGTATAACTGGTTTTGACGCTACCTTTGATGTTATTGTGTCTGGCAACCTTATGACGAATACTGTCTATTAAATATTGAAAGATTTATCGAAAATATTTTAAGATTTAATGGTTTTGCAAAGAATAAATATTTCCTCGGGTTCTTTTTGTTATGAACAATTTACAGTACAACGTGACCAGTGTCTTCAAAGAATGATGTTTCCTCTAAGGTAAGGCATGCAGTAGTTCCTCTTCTGTTATTGCAGAAGTCCATTGAATGCTATAACTTATTGCTGTTTGATAATTAATCTGCTGTTGACTCTTCAAACAGACTTCACTGTTGCCAACAACAGTATATACCTGATGATGATATTTCTAGAAAATGTATTCAGATCTAACAGTTTTCTTCAACTCGCGTTCTGCTTCTCTAGCATTTACCTGAGCACAGAAACTCCAGAGATTGAAGAAATTTATTCTTAACCAAACCAACGAGCAAGTCCCTTTAAACAATTCTCGAGAATGACAATTGCCTTCTTCTAATTGATCTGATTGATCCCGAATAAATCCCGGACACAACTCGGCCTAGTCACCAATTGAATTAAAATCCATTAAGACCATGTACCCGTCAATTCATTTGAAATACGTCGTTACGTCTTCGGTCAAGATAGCTAAATTAATTTGTTTTAAAATGTTGTTTCGCCTCGAGCGGAGTACAAAAAACTCTGGTATTTCTCAATCACAGTCGCTTAGTGGCTATTAGCAAATTAATACTAAATATTTGATAATTCACTGCATAAACTGGCGATTAGGTGAGTCATAAAATTGATATATATTCTGAGTCCGCAATCTTCGTATCGGTTATGATGCTTTAATAGATATGAACGACGGAGTGTTCATATTTTTTGTTTCCCTTAGTTTTTGGTAGACCACTAACAATAAGGAAATGTCGTGACACAATCCAGGGTCAATGTGTAAACCGTTAAGTATTCTGCCTTTGTCATGAAAAATAACATCATCATGGACCTTTACAGCTTTTGGCAATCTGTTTCTGTAAAGAATCTTAGTTTTTCAAACTTGGTACCATGGTAACGTTTTCTAGATTATTGAATAGATTTTTTTTTTTTAATTATTTAATAGTTAAATTTCCCTATTAATATATTCATACGTTCCCGTGACATGCGTACAACGTAAGACAATTAAGAAACATAAAAACGTGTAGATTTTACGACGGATTCCTTCGCATTCCTACTTGCTTTGTTTGTTCCTCGGCTTAAATTAATCGGACGAAGTTACAGTCTATAAAATGTTACGTATTTCTCGTAGCCAAGAAAACGTTTAAGAACAGCTATCAAGTCAACTTACAAGAACCTAAAGTAACCACTTAATACCAATAAACAACTAGACTAATAAATTCGCGATTGACAAAGAGAGACGAGAAATTATGTACAAATGTGTATAAAACAAAAGAAATCATTGGGCATAAAAACATTATCCATATCGCTGTCAATTGGAAAAGTGTCCAGAACACTGGCAGCATTGCCGTACTGAAGGCTGATTCTATTGCTGAAGAAAAGCCCAGCCCTCTGGTCACGTGAACAGTCGACTAACTGTTTGCAATGGATGCTGATGTTCAGAACAAAAAAAACTTACAAGTATGATAAAAGTTTAAAGACAAATCGTTGTAAAGTAGCAAGACAAGTTGTCGTAATGCCAGTGTACGTAATTGCGCAGGAAGTGATTATTTTGCTATTCAAAGGTGTCTCCGAGAGCAGTTTTAAATCCATTACCCCTTAGATGTCACACGGCAATTTTCCAGTAGCTGCTCTTACGAATTTGCCCACACGCAGTTGGGTCACAATCAAAATGAGCTAATAACTATCATCTAAAATAGTTGAGCAGGCGTCAGTGAAAATTATGATTAATATCTGTTTAGGTAACGGTGTTCGGCGAGATGCCGTACTGATGGGAATGTAGTGTTGGGAGCTCCGCCGCGCGGCTTCTAAACGAGCGTGCTTATAGAACAATGTCGGATAACGGTACAGGAGTTTTCTAAACAGACGTTTATTTCCCTCATCGTTGGTGGTTTAGTGCTAGTTTGGGAATTAAGTAGTTTTCTTGTGTGTAATCGTTGTTGGTTTTTCACGTGGACTTTTCGTCGTGATCGCTGACTTTGAAGCTCTACCCACTGTTTCACAAGCTCATTCATTGTCTGTGGTGTTGTAGCGTGCAGTTATTTCTATTGAATTCGAAATATTTAAAGGGCGTCAACTAGTTGATGGCCGAACGAGCAGTTACTTAGTCGTTGATATCCGTAATAGTACTTTCTATCATTCACACGTTCTCGCAATTTCTTTGTTCCGTGAAATTCCAACTTTTTGTACAGCAATAAAACAGATTTGTAATGGGTTACCGGCGTTCGTTGCTGATGGAGTCACGCTTTATCGCTTCTATGAGTGTCCGTTTTAAAGTTGTTTCTACCACCCATTATCTGAAGTCTTCAAGGTACCTATCCGTGCAATTGTTTGTCCTATTTTAAACGGATAAAACGATTGGCATTGAAATTCTGTGAGTAAACTCTACATCTAAATAGATAACATTGAGATAGATATGATCGATTCGATCGAAATCTCATTGATTTACGCATATCGTAACAAGATTATCTCAACATATATCTTATCTTGTTACCACAAGTGGAACAGCGTCTTTCAGTTCATAAGTCTAAAATACCTAGATCCCAGTGTTGACTAATGTTTACCGATTCCCATATAATACATTTTGAACGCATTGGAACGTTAATCAAGTGTTTAAAATACGAATTTTCCGCTGTTCTATGTTGCCAGTCTTACAAGTTGGACATAACATCGCGGGATCGCGCTAGGAGGCGGCCTGCCGTTTCACTGACAGCCCCCTATTTAATAATAGTCCTCGCGTGGAAGATTATCTGTGGTCGCTAGTCGGTGCGTCCGCCCAGAGCGCTAGCTAGCAGGCCTAGTAGCCCTGTCCGCCGTCATTATGCAATTGAAACTTAGTGAATTATTACGCACGATAATAATCTCCATAAATAAATAAATGGAGCGGCCGGCTCAGCGGCGGGAGATTATGTTGTGTTGTACTCTCAAGAGGCTTCCCTCTTCCGTGACGCTACTATGTGATGCTGTGTTATTTGCTTTGCCTTCTGTTTATTTTCCTTGGCATTAAATAAGAAGGTAAATTTACAACACATTTTAATGCGAATAATTGTAGTTTAAGGAGAATGAGCCCCCCCCCTCCCCCTCATTTTCCTTAAACAACAATTGACTTTGATGTCTTTTTTAGGAATTGGCACAGATCCGAGAACGGTGGAAGGAATGGAGGGTGATATTTGCCTAGCAGTGGCCAAAGGCTGCCTTCCATTCCTTCCCCAGGACAGCACACTTCAGGCTAGATATACAATAATAATAATTGTTTGCAGGGAATTTTCATTACATCATAGCAATAATCGTGATTAGCCAGTCTCTATTGATGGACAATTATAAAAGCAATAAAGACGTAATACACGGAAGACATAAGATATGAAATAATCACTTTTGTGCACGATTGGTTGGAGCTTTGCTGTTTCCATGATGTGGTCATTTCCACTTCCTCTTTCAAATATTTTAGCATGATTTTTATCAATCGTCATGGACTACTTCCCTTCCCTTTACTTCTTTCAATGACAACTCTCTTCTGCACTTTCGGGTTCGGAGATCATTAAATATAACCACGGGATAAAGGACAACTACTAGCGTCCTTCCTATTTTAGCAATAAATCTTACCACTATTAGGTATCCGTCTTGGATGATCAAATTATGTCTGTAGCAGCGGATGTGAACCTCAATACTTACATGCTTAGTAGTACGACATCGTCTCGTGGAGAGTTATTTTTTTATCCCTCGAGAACAGTGCTGTTGTCCTGGATGGAAGGTTCCCTATGATGTTTTCTACACCAGTAACAATGTGCGAAATTTCATGATATCGGTAATAAATAAAAACAAAGAAACTCACTTTCGCAGTTGTAATATGTATTAGTTAGGAGTCCGCCGCAAAATTATTGCACTAAATATTTTATAGCTGCGGGAATCATAGATGACGGAAATGAATCCTCTTACTCTCCTTGTAACCTTCATTGGTTGGTAATAGTCATAAAACTGACCGCCTTAAGATTTTACCTCGCGGAAGTTCCATCGTCGGAATATTTCAAAACACTTTATGCCTTTTGTACCAATTTATTTTTAAGACCTCTTTTATTGCAATCCGATTATATTGGACTTGAACGTGATTAGTTTTGTTGAAATGCTGTCATTGATCCCTGTGGCGATTGATTTTCCTGTAAAAGATGTCTTTGATAAGAGAAATAGCTTACTAGTCATTTCAGTTACGTTTCGAATCTCATCTGATGCGTCATTGGGCTAACGATTGTAAACATACACTCGTAGTGTGAGGTATTCAGATTCATTAGCAGGTCTTTTAGTTACAATTTTAAGGGAATTCTTCTGATTGTCATAAATTATGATTGTAACCTTTTGGATCGGAAACGATTCCTCTTTTCTTTTACAGAAAGCCTTCTTTTGAGTTGAATTTCTTAGGTGAGGAAGAAGCAATTTTGGAAGGCCTGCCACTAGGTGGACCGATGTCCTGATGAAGACTACGGGAATCCGCTGGATGCGAGACGCACGAACCAGGTTGTTGTGGCGACACTTATGAGAGGCCTATGTCCAGCAGTGGACGTCTTTCGGCTGATAATGATAATTTCTAGGTTTTAGGAATCAAATTGGAGTAGTTACTAGTAACACATACACATTCCTAGTAACCAATCAGCCTAGCAAAAGTAAACATTTCTCGTCTGCGAAAATCGGTGAGCCATCCTTCCGATGACGTCATTTCTTTCGAAGAAAAACCAAAGGAAATCCCAGTGCAATGCAATACGTCCAATGAATATGTTATTAACATGTGTTATCAGCGAATCTGATTAATGCAATGCGTGCGCTGGCGGCGCGTGCGATCCTGTAATGTTCAAGAGCACACGACTTGGGCAATATTTGTGATCTATAATTCTGGTTTAGTATCAATGCAATAAAATTTTCTACGTGTGTTGAATAGCTCGTGCCTTAAAAACAGTTGCACGGTTCGATCTTCGAGGTTAAGCAGCACTTGCCAAGGTTGATCCGGGGATGGGTGACTATTCGTTACATATCGAGACTCCTCCGCGCTTAGGAAAGCACGTTACGTGGTTGGTGGCGGCTGTAATATGTAGATCTATGACAGTTTTATCAGCCAGAAAATCTGACACCAATCTTGCCAAGGGGTACGGTACATAGTAACTATGAAGTCTTAAAACGATCATGATTCCTATCTAAGAGAGAGACGGAGCTATACATAGAGAATAGCACTATCCCTTTTACATCATCTGAATTGGATGGCATAAGCACGTCATAGTAGGGCACTAGCTCCATATATGCAGTAGCTCCATGTAAAATAATCAAGTGCATCTGGATAGACTGGAAGCCAAACTCAGAAATAGTTGAAAAAGTCTTCAGTAACGTAGGTGCTGAAACCACATGTAGATCAGTAAGTACTTCCATTGTTGTACTTGACAGTAGAGTCACTTTATTAATGTAATATTATTATCTAATTGAAATAAACGTTTTGACTTTGACTTTGTTCATTTACATAGTTCAGTCAAAATGACTGGAATTTCTGGCGACCAAAAGCTAGGTCTGCCGTTATTAGTGTAAATGTCACCGGAAACTTGCAGGCTCCGTAAGATTGTAATAAATCTTCATTTATTTAAAATTAATATACAATAGTGGTACATTTGGCGGACTAAATGCAACAAGACATTCTCTACCAGTCAACCTTTGGGTTAAAAAGGTGGTAGGTCCTCAAACACTTAAGGCGTGAAAACTTGATTAGATTATAATTTCTCGATATATTGTGACAAAATCGTTTGTATACCTACAATAAATCCCACCCAAATTCAATAGTTTCCAATTTATGCGTGTCTTATTAAGGACAAATATTTTAAAATTTCACGCAATCTTTTACAATCTTACGGCGTTTGCAATTTTCAGGTGACATAAACAAAAGAGCTCCAATCGTTTTCCCATAAAATAAATATGGTACTGTCCACATTGATAATTGATGATCTATTGATAGATTTAATGAGAGCAGAAGATACTTTCGATAGCAAATAGGTTAATCCGGTACGCCCCTAAGAAATAAGACACAATTTGCATACGATATCATCAATAGCTCCCTGTGTCGAAACACTATTAAACCAAGCACCAAAGTGTGCCGATCATGCCCAAACTACCAACTACCAACAATATTCTGCTTGAACTGATCGTTATAACGGTTTATGGGAGGACTAGTTCAACAATAGAATATTTACGACCTAATGTGATGAATATGATAGACTAACTCGCAAAGCTTACTTCACTTCCTCAATGTGAAACAGCCAGTCGATTCTATAAACATGCCGAATTGAAGGCTTGGGTGAAGTGATCATGAGGTGTGCTGTCAATCCATATAATCAAGATGTCACGTGATCACGAAGTGAGCTGTCATTCCATCTTGATTCTATGGATTGACAACTCACCTAGTACTCACCTAGTTTACAGAATCGACCGGCAGGGTACCATTCGATTTCAATGAACCGTATCAACAAGCCATAACACTGGCAAGGCGATGCCTCATAAACCTAATAATTTACTGCAAATAAATATACTCATATCACGCTCAAGAGACAATAATTTCCGATATCAATTCCTAAAGGGTTTCCCGGGTTTCATCGTCCACCGATCAATTATTCCATATAGTTATGTCTCGAAAGGCAGTGGGAATTGTGGCCCGGCACCGAGGTTACTCTAATTGAATTTATGCAGGATTGCGACCGCCCTGCGACGAAATGGTTTATTGCTAATTGATCGAATATTGAAACTGGGATATGTTATGTGTTCCGTGATATTGTTGACTATGAAATATGCATGGTTATGTGCGGGTATCGCTTCTTTTACAATGTTTTGATTTCCTGTCCATCTATCACGACTTGGAGAATATAGAGTGGCTGTTTTTGTTGCAGATGGTTGTTTATTGAGGATGCCATCTACTAGTCTATATGGAGAAGGTTATGCTTAAAGCACAGAGTACTACTCTTATTTTTTGTGTTATTTGTGCTAAAGGATTCAGATATGTTCGGCCCTTTATTTTGCCACTTCTACGGCAGCGCACATATCACTTTGGTTGCATGTTTTTGCGACAGCATAGGAGGTGGGGTCAGCAATATAGTACTAAAATTCAGTGGCACCAAAGTCCGCTCAGGTAGCCCTGGCTTAAATTTATTGAGGCCACCACAGGATAGTCCGGTTAAGCAGTAACCAGCCCTAGCGTGCTGAACTGCGAGTGGTCACCGTCAAACCGTTAAAAAAAAAAAAGTCCGCGCAGTTGAGCACGCGGGTTGGGAAGATTCGCAAAAACAGAAGGAGCTATTTCTACGTTTTCCATCTGATTACAATTTGATAATGAAACCTTTCAGTAGATACATTAGAAATGTCTTCTTCTTCATCGTTGCTCATTATGGATTCTGTCAACTCTGTTCTTTGACTTTACTAGACTGGATTTTAAGGGAGCTTAGTATACTGTAATTACTGTGCTAATTAGCCTGTTTTTCGGCCTTGTTGCAAAACATATCAGTCTTACCTTCTTGATTAGAATGCATCGATGCATCATACATACAATTATAAACCTTGTACCAATTTTCTAATAATTTTGCGAAATTCATGTTGATGACGCTATCTTTTATCAGATATCAAACTTACTCATCAACCGTGTAGCTCAGGAAGTGATTATGTTATCTGAACTGAAGTAGGTACTCAAAGTGTGTTATCAGTGTTTATGGATAATGGTGCCTTTGTGTTCTGTTATGATTTCATCTGTACTCGCTTAGCCTAAGTTATTCATAAGGTATTTCCTTTAAAACTTACAAAGCTTTGATGTTCGAATCATACATTCATAGTAGTACCACACTACTCTATCTTTCGATTTTGTTTGACCCATTTAATAGTATTTTATTGGTAATAAAAGTTAAGCAATGTTGTTAAAAATTGCGACCATCTTTCTTTCTACAGCCTTTGCTTAGTAAGCAAAGATTAAAGTTGCATGAAATAGTGAAATAACTGATATCGTAAGAATGATTGTGTGTACTTATAAAAATTACTTAAATGACTATATTGTCGCAGGAAACTATTGATCATCTTTCATACCAAGAACGGTGTGTAATTTTAATACTTGACTAGCAGAGCGTACTATAATTACGACAAAAACAAAAAAAAAGGTTAAATTAATACTCCGAGTACAAAATTGAGTTGCGCGCCTATAAACAAAACAAAATCAGCATCAATAAGATCAATGCGGTCGTGCACGCTTCTTATACGTACCTACTTCTTATAAAAACTTGAAAGTTAATTACTAATCACTGTAAAGCAAACATTCAATTTACAAGGCGGGTTAATTGCGATGGCCCGTAAGATGCTTTGTAAAAAGTCAGCTAAAAACCGTATCTCAACTTATTTCTTAATTATATACCAATTCGTGGCGGCGACGCAGGCTACGTGCGAGCACTGTCTTGACGGACCGTGGACCTCCACAACACACCTTTCACTCTTATGCTTAAGACCCAAGGTCCATATTCTCTTGAACGCCATAAGTTTGTACTTTAACATTAGTAGTCTCGGCAAATGGTATCTCCAATAATTATACGGTTTGAATAAAGGTTATCAGCCTCTTAATGTCATGTATATGTTCTTTATCTTTCAAGATCTGCACTAATTTATTATGGTTTTGTTGACTTTACTAAGGTGTACGTTACGTAAGAAGAATGTTCATTCTAAGTTAGTGAATATAAATTGAGGAAAAGAAAATGGATTGTGAAGAAATGAGGAAATAGACTGAGGTTGAACGTAGCGTGAATAAAATGCGATATAGTGAACTAGTGACTGTACAATTTCTACAGTATACCAGCTTCTTTCAAAACATCAAATAAAAAAACAAATACAAACCATTTATAATTTTAACTTACATTTCACTTTCAAAGAAAAGAAGGATGCGTGCAATACAAATGCAGTCACTCGCTTTACGCAAAAAGTCAAAAAATAATTCTACGAAGATGGTGTTTAAAGTTAGCTTGAGTCTACTTAAGCCCACCTAGCTAAAGGTAAAGTCCTATTGTTACGATAGCCTTGGGTAGGCGACAAATGGAATGGCTGCTAGTCCTCAGCCGGTATTAAGCCCAGAGCTCTAATTTGAAAAAGCCAGACATATAAATTTTACTCTAATCCTACAATTGTGTGAGAGAGGAAAATTGGACGCAATTTCGTACGCACTCGCCCTTCAGGTTGCAAATCGTCACTGTTTATTGCATAATGAGTGTAGGGTGACACGAAAAAGGCCATTCCGAATACATAAATGTTTAGCGCAGACATTAATAGCAACAGTAGCAATTGCCCTCCTACATGATTTCACTCTAACATCGCTATATTTTCATTCCAAACATTATAATGATGAGCTCTTTGCAATTTGATACACTTTTACGTTCGCGGTTTAATTTTGATGGTCGAACGTGTTTTGTTCACTTTCGAATACATAAACAAAGTTGTCAGAATAATGATCATTAGCAATACACATGTTGATTGTAAGAACGAAAGTTCCACCCACACGTTTTTTTATCCGACATTCATTAAAGTATCCACAATGAACTATTCTGCTGCCGTTCAAGACGAACAAACGTATAAGATGAAGTCGTACAAGCAGTCGTTTAGAAAATTGCCTTTATAACTAGCTCACTAAACTCTTATTAAGTTGGAGTTGTTTTAATTTTATACGAGAGGCATTGTGCCTTGGCGTGTTTATCCTGGATCTCTGAGGCCATTTGTCGCCGTGAAATCCGTCTGAGTGACAAACAATACGGGATGGGGGACATAATGTTGTGCCCCGGCTCTGCCTCGACACGGACTCTTGTGTTCCTCGTCTGCCGACTGCTACGCATTGCTCTGCGATCCGGTTAGCTGGTTAGCTCGGCCCTAAAAGGTCTCAGGCGAATATAATGGATTGTAATTGTGTTCTCATAAGCGGCGCACCATGTCGCCTGTTCGATTCCGCATGTGCCTACGATTGAGTCAGCGATACACGAGTAATGCTGTAATTGACGTTTACTATGTTCTTGCTCATTGTTGTCGGATGATATGTGTCAAGGCTTGGCTTGGGAACGGAGGCGGTGATCTCAGTGACTAGCTGCACATAGATTAACCAAGTGAAATAATGTAAGGAATTCTGTAAAAGGCGAATATAATGCGTTATCTTTTAAAGTTGGAATTATGCAAATATGAGCTTGGCTTCCTTTTATGTTGGCAGATTTCCAAAACGTGCGTTATGATGTCTTGGAACCGCGGCTAAGTAACTCATAAGGGCAAAGATCGCAGATTCACAGAGGTAATGACAAGTTGTTAGTTAGTATCCGTTGCCTTCAAGCCCCGCTCTGGCTCGTCCCGTTCTCTTTACTTGTCCCGTACTATTTGACCCGAATGATGATGATCGGATGCATTGCTAGTTTTTCGTCAAGTTAATTTATTGGGTTAGAAGTCGTTCAGCTTATTTTTATTTTCAGATGCAAATGATTTCAAGTTTACAGTTGTTCCACATTTATTTATTTATCAAGGTATGGTTTGTATCTTTCAATAGCAGAACTGCCTTACCTAAAATACCCAAGATCTAGAAGCCTAACTTCTTAAGTGCCTACAATGCTCCTAATGAATTCAACACGGCCATAATCATTGAAAAACCCGATAGACTTAATATTTCCGTAGCATACCAACTATTTTTAACGCTACCGGAATACAAACTTCGAAAAAAGTCCCCAAGAACCTGATACAGTTACACATGCGAGCCGTTGCGTGTCTCGGATCGATTTACATACTTTTTTTTTTGACAGATTCTAATACAAGCTACTGTCTTGTTACTTCGTGACGTTTTTTGTCGCTAACAAGGAGGCTCGTGATGAAATTCTTGACATTAGAGGCAATTTCGAGAATATGATAATTGTAGAAAATTGTCGGGTTCGGTTCTTCCTGTCGTCGCTTATTATAAGTAAACCACTTTGAGTTTAATACATTGTTACTGTGTGTAGAATGTTGCTGTTGAATTGAAGGTATAATTACTTAGTTCAATGTTGTTTGAACATCAGATTGTGCAGGAATGTGCCGTGTATCTGAATCTACTATGTTGTCGACTATTACAATTGTTGAGGTAGGACCAACTGGATCAGGGAACGAATGCACACTGATTCAACTATGTCCATCTATACTATAATAATATAATAAAGCTGAAGAGTTTGTTAGTTTGTTTGTTTGAATGCGCTAATCTCTGGAACTACCAGGCGGATGAAAAAAAACCATATATGGGAACGAGAAAAAACGGGATATGCGCGTACGAAGTCGCGGGCAAAAGCTAGTTTAGTTTATATATTACAAAGAAGGAAAGAAAGAAATTTGTTTATTTGGGACTCGCACAAGTCAAATACAAAAGTAACATAAATTAATAACTAATATTAATTCATAAAAGCTTACAATATGAATTTGACCAGTACGAGGTCAAAGAGGCCCCTGAAGTCAGCATATTATTTAGAGGGCCTGTGATGCTACCGGATACACTCACGGATGACAGAATTAAGAACATAAGAAAGCGAGAATAATGTTTGTACAAGATGTAACAATAAAGAACAGTATAAAACAATTAAAGTATGGAATACAAACATTAAATTATTTACCATCGTCTTATGCCCGATACTCAAATATCATTTGGCGATGTCTTATAGATTATGGAACGCGCGGGCGCTAGTGGAAAGTTATGGTCGCCTGTCCAAATGAAAAAATGGTACTAGAAACATACGTAAATATAACAAAACAAAAAGCAATGGCGACTTTTAACATCTAAATCAAAAAACCTTTCAGAATATAAAAGAAGTGGTGCGGGTGTAGAGTATTGTTGTGCTTGCCGCAAGAAAGAGTTATGCACAGAACATGGAACTTAAAGTCATCATTACTAACTGCGTGCAGACCCTAGGTTAGCTCATGCGGTGGTTTTCTTTTGGATGCGTAGTAGGTGTTACTTGAACTTATAACGTTTCAAGAGCACGAAACTGCGGTGGCAAATCGTTTCAGCAACGAGAAGCAGCGAATTTGAAACTTGCACACAGAATGCAGCAGTCCTATGGAGCTGCGTTGTTCACATCACGCGACCAAGTCTCAAGACTTGATGTGAAGAATATCCAGACTATCTACATAGTAAATTTACTATGTAGATAGTCTGGATATTCTTCCTAGTCGTAAAAAACCCCGTTACCGATAGGCATGTTATTAAGTATGTACTTATATTGTGCATTAGTTGTCTACAATACGGAACATGGTTCTAAGAATTTATAACGTGAAGTGTATGGGAAAATAGCGCTACCTTTATTGTTAGTAGTACAGCGATGTGTAATTCTATCTTTGTCATGTCACCTGGGTGTCTACGAGGTTTGTTCGAAAGAAATTGTAAGCTGATTTTTAATTGCATGATGTCATCCATTGTTGGGCTAGTTCTACTTCCCTCCTTTAGAAAAGTAATTGATGCCTGCCATATGGAAAGATTAAAATGTTTTAGATTTTCTGCGGGTTGTCAAAAACAGCCATGATTGGTTGTGTGTATGAGTAACAGAAAACGTAATTCCGTTCTTTCATAAAACGAACTGCGATTAACTATCCGTCTCTTAAATGTTCTTTTCTCTTTGGTAATTAGGTTCCAGAAACTTACATAAAACCGCAAAATTACATCATAATTAATCAGGCAGCCTGCTGACCAAGCGGATCAAAGCATAAACGAAAATCATTATCGGTTTTTTGTTCTCATAAATCCGTTCGCATGGCAAGAGTGCATTGAAGCGTTAATTGAATTAAATCGATATTATTGTGGACGCAAAGCAGAACGATTAGAACGAGTGATGGCACGCAGCGATTTGTCACAGTCGAGGATCGTGGGGCCCCGTGGCTTACGCTCCACAACCACGCTCGCACTTCCGCCGCCATTCACTAATCGATCGAGTATCGAATATCACCCACCATTCATCACGAAATCGATCGAAGAATCAAACGTTTGAGATATCGATTACACGGACACGTTCCCCACCATTTGTTAGGTTATCACCGTTAAGTTTAGTTTTGTTTAGCGGATGTATGTTTTTTACGGTATTCGATTATATTGGATCTGATCAATACAAATATTTTTCGGTTCGGTATGGTTATGTAATTGCTCACATTCGATGACTCAAGAACCCGGTCGTCCAGTCGCCAGCAACAATATTTTTATATTCACTTATTTATTTGTAGAAGAGAACTTGCTCCGTCTAAATGAATAAAATTGATTGCTTATACAAACTGTGCGCCCAAATACTCAGCCATCACAATAAATAAGGGCTTTTGAAGAAAGAAAAAAAGTATAAAAGTGGACTGTGGATGGACGGCGAGGCGAGCGGCGGCGGCGGCGGCGGCCGGGCGCTCGGGCGCGGGCAGCGTTGCCCGACCTTGGCGCGCTCTGTAAGACAAGTCGATTTTGTTATTTGTTTATACACAACACTACCTGTTCCCGACACCGCCGTACGCCGAGGTGTGGAGCTCGCACACACACCGCCTCGCTCCACGCTTGCGAGCGACTCGCCGCCCGCGCAGCCCTCGCATCGATGTCGAATCGCTCAGGTATTTTACGGCGATTTCTGTAATGAACATCGATTTATTGTAGCCACGGTATGCCGCTCAAAAACTGACTTTGTAGATAAAACATACGAGAGCGATTACGATCAATTTTATTGAAACGAAACACGCAGAGTATAAAAGGAGCGCACACTCTACTCCAATTAAAAATAAATCCGTAACGGAATTTATATTCGACATCGTTCAATTTAAAACAAATATTTATGGATCCTTAAACTATGGAGCGGCTCGAGCCATCGCGATACGTCGCCAAGATGTTGTGAAATGTCGTTGATGTAATGTTCCTATGAGATATGAGCCATAAACCGTCGTAATAGGAACATGTAACTAGATCCGGCAGACAGTTTGAAAGACACGGAAGCCGCCTGCATCTAAACGCTATAAAAATATTTTACCGCGGGCATCGGCGCTCCCTGATAAGGATACGCAGTCATTTGTAGTAGCCTCGTGATCCAGAGCGCGACTCGGGCCCGAGACTTGGCTCTCTATACAATTTATGTGTAAACCAGTGTCAGTATTATCTACTTAATGTGTTTTTAGACACGTCGCTTAGATACCAAACCTCCACGTCTAAAGGACGCCGAGCTTTTTTCGTTGATCCTTTTATTCGTGCGTCGATCGGGCCATATTCGGATAAAGCCTTCATATATCGATCGATCGGGTCGAGACAAAAACAATCGGAGATGCTGTACAGAAATTTGGTGTGTGACGTGACAGCATAATTGACAAAAAAGTGCTCTGTAATAAATGGCATCCAGAGGGGCCTACCTTTTTTGTCTTCATAAATATTGTCCAATAGGAGTGCTTCGTGACCTCTGTTTAAAATCACTGTTGCGATTACGTCCAGTGATTTAGATGGCCATTACTGGGTCGCCTCCACAGATGGGTGCTTGAATTACAGTCTTCCCGTTTGCTTTGTTGGTTTTGTACCGACGTTAGCTCGCCAGTAATTATGAGATCATGTTTCATAGTTATCTATTGATTTAGAACTGTTCGAAGTCTCAATTATGAATCATCGATTATCGTTCAAATCGAGAGTTATGTGCGACGGTCCTCTATCATCATCGGTTTCCTTGGTCGGTGGAGTTTGTTAACCTCGCATCAGTGGTGGAACTATAACTTTGTTTTATTAATGTTTTGTGTACTGAGTCCTAACCTTTGCAATAAGGTTCGTGTTGTTCATTGATTGCTTAATGTTCTGTGTTTTATCAGAACTATGCCATGTTTGTCGTGGGTCGTAGGTCATCTATAAAACTTTCCGCGCTGTAGTAAACGGGGCCGGGCTTCTATTTACTTTAGAGCTGCTTAGGGGTCTTGATTAACTGCTTTGTTGTAGAGGTTATAACAAAGCAAGTAATAGTCTTGTGTTATTGGCTATCGAATATTGTAGAAGATTTCACGTTTTGGGGAGGAATTTTATATTTGTCACCAGTTACATTTGTTATCAGTCATGAAAATAGTTTAGTTTTTATTCTATATCAATTATACTAGCATATCAATACCAGGAGTTTAAAGCGTTAGAAAACTGGCGGACATTTTCTGTGTCTAAAGAGAGAAAGTACTATTTTTTAAACTTCTCAGTCAAAACTTGACGGATGCTTTTCCAACTTAAAATTCCATAAGAAGAGCCTTCAATCTCCCTGAGGCTGAAATCCTTATTTCGCAAACAGTGCAGAATGGGAGTCAAGGTACTGGTACAAGTGTAGCGTTCGCGTGACCGGTCCGACACGATGCGCCTGCGCCATCATACGCCTCATAACGTTCTCACGACATATTTTGACATTTCACTGAACAAATATAGAAGCCATTTTTGATTGGAACGAAAAACACGTTAAGAATGCGAATATATCGCTCCTACACGTTACGTGAGGTACCTACGTTTTGACAATAGCCCCATATGTGTGTGGAGTTAAAAGGTCGCATGCCTATGGAGATTTTATAGAGATTGAGGTGAATATTTCGACTCTATATTGCCTATTTACTGATGGACCAACATTGTTGCGGATCGATTACCATCATCAATAAGAATATACGCTATACGAGACGCTCGTAAAACTGCCCGGTGCGACCGCATCCGATTTTAATATGGCTACCGGAGAACGCTCCGTCTGTTTTCGAGTCTGATTCCGGGCCAGTTAAAGTCAAGTCTAAACTCCGAAAACTCAATCAGTGCCCATGAAATTTACAAGGCAGATAAAATTTAATTTAATGTTTTATCGATAGGTGTGCGGCCAGTGGCCGGTGTGTGTGTGTGTGTCTGTGCACAGTAATTATGCGGCGGATCGGGCGCGCGGGCGCAGCGCTGGTGGTCCAGCCCCCCCTTCACGCCGCGCCGTGCTATAGAAAAGCTCACTACATCTGGGAACTCACGGCCGGACATTTAGTATGGTATTAGTATTGGCTTTCGACTCGGAAACTGTGAAGTATTGTTCATTGTTACACGGCAGACTTGTTTCAAGAGTGATTTAATGAAACTCGCATGTATACCTTTAATTTTTGGTTCGTTCTTAACTTCTTATTGGAGTTTGGAAAGTGTGAGAATCGCTCGGAGGATGCTTCATGTGACTCAAGCCTCGACAGCGACGTCCACGGTCCACGTCGCCGACGCGCGATGCTCCTTTGTCTACTTTTATTTGCCTGTCACTCACAGCGCCTCACTCGGACGTGCTTTAAGCGCATGACAATGTACTTCATTGTCAGGCTTTAGCGACCTTTACAACAGTAAATTTCGTTGTCATGCATAAAACCATGTGTTTATATGGAACACTGTATGAGAGGTTTATTCTGTTTGAAATAGTTCGCTCTGTGCGTGGAACAATTAATTCTTGACGTTTTACAATTGGTATTGAATCATTTTGTTTTGCACAACCTCGCTTCATCTTCTAGATATACATTTAACCTTCAATATGCTTCTCAGGTATTTAAAATTATAAACAATTCATTTCAAGGATTGATTGTTCGATATTGGTTTAGTAATTGCTTCTGCAAACGCCATAACTGGTTGTAAAGCTCCATAAAATATATTCAGTTCATCAAAGCGAATAAACTTGATAATAAAACAGATATCGTAAAACCGAAGTGGTGTGTGATTATTGACTTTATGACGACTGGCTGACTGGCTCGATAATAATTATATCAAATAAACACTGACGATCCTTTCAGAATAAATTAATCGCGAGTGTGGTGCAATTCAACATAACTATATATTCATATTTTCTTCCATCTCGAGAAAATACGTATGTACAATTATTAAGCATTAATAAAATTGATAGCGCATGTTGATATTAAAAGTTATGATTGAATATAACCGTCCCTGGGTTTTTCCTATTGTCGACTTATTACGGTAATTTTGGCTTCTTGTCGGCTAAATATTGTCAAAAACAATAAACAAGAACATGTATTTAACTCTTTTGCTCCCGTATGCCTCCAACGGAACTTTAATCCCTTCAGGCCGTAAACATTTCTTTGTGTTTCTCAATATTTGCCGACAGCCCGTTACACCCTTTGTCTTTAATTGGCAAAATCTCAATTTTTAGAAGGACCTTGTATACAATTTATTTTGCTGCAATAAATAAGCCCTTTACCGGACTAACGGTACCTCGTGTCACAACAACAAACGTTGGGTTTGCAGTTTCGAAAGTCTTTATTGTTTTATTTGCAACTCTTTTTGCGAACCCTTCAGTACCGTTAATTTCTAGCTTTACGTTAACGGTCCCCAATAAAAGTCGGCGCTTTGGGAACGCATAAAAATTGCATTGTGCAATGAAAGTAGTAAAAAGTGGGAAATCTAAAAGACAAATATTAGCAAATGGAATGTTTTAACGCCTGTGTGAATCACCTTTTTGTATTTGCCGACTATGGTGTAGAAAGTACATTAGACCCACGCGATTACGGTAACGGGATTCTGTTTCAAAGTTGCGACATCCGTGCAATTTGTCTAAATTGACACTTAAGATGTTGTCAAACAGTGTCATCCTGCATTCCCTACAGCCATCGCAAACGATCGACTAACTGTTTCTGTATGTCAACAATGATACAACTGTTGTTTTAAGGCAAAACGACAGTTTGGTGTACTGAGCACATATTCACATAATCACTTACTGCTCGATTGACTTTGTCGATGCATAGATCTAAACGCGTACACACAGTTGGAAGTCGAAATGAATCATAGCATGGTAGAAACGTACGATCCAATGATGCTTCAGTTTCAACAATCAACGCAAGTACCTGTTAACTAAGACATCAAACCTGAGAAAGAGTCCTTCGAACCTCAACACAGAGCCAGAATAACAATAACATTTAAATCTGAAAGATAATATAGGACGTAGTATTCAAATTGCGGTCTCCCAACCACAGGCTGGTATCTCCAGCGATCAGGCATGCGGCGTTTCAGATCTAGCTGATAAAGAGCGATGGGGTTCGACTCGAAGAGATTCATTGCGAATTGACAACGCAAGGAACAGAGGTGCTAACGTAAGTAAGTAACTTACGCTGGAGGTAACTTACGCTGGAGGAAACATGCGCAGATGTGAAGATTAGATACAGAACGCTACAATTCCTGTTTAGAACAGGATCAGGTGATATGCCGAGTTCACTGTGATGTATTTGTGATTTTAAAACCATTTTTGGTACGTGTTTTCGAGTATTGGAAAATATTTCTGCGTATTTTAAATAGGTGTTTTTGGTAATTTGCACTGGAGTCGTATCAATGCATAGAAAGTTCATTATTTCCATTCGACGAACTGCTACATCATTAATCTCCCAAGTAAATTCTTTGCCTTGATGTTAACCCTCTTCAAAACTTATGTTCGATCAATTGTTTCCAATATGGCTCCTATGTTATGAAGGGAATACTGCAAGTGCTGAAACTGCAAACCGCCTCTACATTAGACTTACTTCTGGGGTCACAAACAAAAGTCTCAACGACAAACGTGGATATATTCCCCAGTGCGTGACTGTTTCCAAGAACACATATCTTACAGTTAGCCTTACTTGATCCTGTTTTTAAGTCCCTACGCTTTCAGCACGTAGTCAAACAGTATGGCTCGTAAGAAAAATAAAAGAGAGCCTAAGTCGTATTATCATAAAGATGTTTTCCAAATATTACCCAGGTTTACTTTTCCTGTTGACTTTCGACGCTTCATTAAGTTTATTCCAAACCTTTGTTTGTATATGAGAGCGACAATGCTTCTGCATACATTCAGATTCCGTATATCGGTATTAGAGTCCTCATATTTGCATGTTAAACAACTGCATAATCACATAATGCGTGGCTTTCATTGATTTTTTCCGAGTTTGTAGAATTTATTAATGTTACGTATAATAATTTCTCACACGAGTCATTTGCGCCCGCTTCGCATGCATTAGCATTTCAAGCTGGATACGCTAAGTGTTCCAGGTCGCGGGCTGCAATTACGCAAACAATATAATAGCACGGTGTCAGCCCAGTGCTGATGTCCATGTCGGCTTATTTACTGCTACACATCGCCTGGAAGAAAAGAAATGTCAAGACATCCTCTTGTGTTGGCGATTATCGTGTCGGAATCGCTTGGAGCTATGCTCGTCGGACCGAGACGCTCATACATAAGCCCATAAAATATGCTTCGCTACGGGGAGAAGACAGTAAACAGCCATTATGCTTCATGTATCTTTTGAAGCGTCATAGGTAGCAGTTGCGTCGCGGTGGTAATGAAACGTAAGTGAGTACTGTTTGAGGACCACACGTTAAATAGCAAGATTTAAGGGAACAAGCTTTGAGAATTCGAAACCGGATTGAATAATAGCTTTTTATAAATCTCAACAGATTCAAAAATTATTCCCACTTTAGTTTATTCAGTGAATGACGGTCGCTGTCTATTGTTTCTCGTAACGTTAGCAAGAAATGAATCATGTCGAGAATGACATCCACAGAGATGAATGGCGTCCAGTCTAGTCACACCAAATTTAGTTATTCTTAAGGCCATCTCCCAAACAGGTTTCGATTTTTATGAAAAATTACCATTTCCAAGGAGGCCGACTGTGTATCCTCTTGTCAAGTGCCTTTTTTTCTAAATTTTAGCGTATCATGAAGACAAATCTCGCCTCGGAGCCTAGACCCCGCTCACACCGGCTTCTTTATCCTTTCCACAAAGGACGTAATAACCATATCAAACAGCGTGTCCCTTTGCTGTGTCGCATACATATCGCCGGGTACGAGCTGCGACGCCTTTATTCTATATTAAAATAAGTAAAGAAATGCGTTTTGTTTCCGCTGCGGCGAGGCTCCCATACCTAATGCTTAACTGAACACGGTCTCTGAATACCTGACACGTCCGCAGATAGACACACCGAGGTTTGGTATGACTTCACCCTTATGTCTCCATAATTGGGACAACTCCGGCATTTATTTGTTTGGTTTATCTTTGGCTTGTTTCCTTAGACTCGCAGAATTATTTTATCACTATGATAATCTAATCTTAACGAAATAATTTTCCGTATTTTACTCACATACTTGTACAATTCTTTATCATTTTGGTATCTGGTCATAAAGCTAATGGGTTTCTATGAAAGGCTCATTATTTTTGTGTTGATAATATTTATATGTGACGTGGGGGCAGGTAAACGTCACAGAGCATGCTCCGGTTCGGCGTGCTTACGTGAGGGGCATGAGAACCATACAGAGCGACCCTGCACATAATTTTAGTGGTCTCGTCCTTTGTACCCGGTCGTCATTGTTATTAAAGTAATCACGGCCGCCCTCCATCATGCTCCAATCGAAACATTATGGGATATAAACAAAAGAAAGCAAGAGGAATTCAATGAAAAGCCATTATGTCGCCGCGGAGGGCACTCGACGAGCCTGTTGTCTCAATATTTTTCTTGGTGGATGGAGTTGACGCGTCATTCTCTCGCGTTCGTTCAAAAACACCGCGTGGAATTTTGAAGGGCCCTCGATAATGGCCGATATTTACTGCCTTTAGATAATGTTATTTAAGCGACGGACGATTGAATTATGGTAAATAAAACGTGAATAATTGTCACGTGACTCTCCATATGGAGTCTTTGTGATGGTTCATTCATTGATGGGTTTGGTTTCGACATGAGAGATTAAGGTTAAGTGTTTAAATATGATAATAAACACAATGTTCCGTAAAGATTTCGACAAATATATCAGTCTATCAATAACTAAGACCACCTGTTTAAAAATCCTTTTATTAGCAAGTAATAATTCCGTTTATTCTTTTAATTACATCTTTGGTGGTTTTATTGGAAAAAGCTCATGGAAGCGGCACTCTCTTGGGGATTTGGATGTGTGACACATTATTTTGATGGAGACGCGTGATCCGACAGACGGCTAATGCGTTCATTGTCGGCACTTTTGAGTTGCCATTAGGAGACCACAACAATGCCGGATTAAACCTCCTAAATATCCTTAAAGGTTTTTGTATCTTGAAAATATTTTAAAAAGTTTTGATACAGATTTGAAGACGAAAAATCAACTTGTTTAATGTTCATCTAAAATTCTAAATTTTCTCTAAATTGACAACATCATTCACCGGTCGCAGGTAAGTTGGCGTACAAATCAATATGTAAATGATAGTAAAATTAATTGACTATCATTTATAAAGTGGACGGACATTGTTGGGAATGCTACATCCTTCATTGGTTTGAACATATTTCATGCCCAAATGTGTGACAGAGTGGATATCAAAGTAACATTTGCTTTCGTTTGTTTCACGATGTAGACACTGTATATAATTATCATGGAAATCATAAACATTATTGTTATTCTAAGATAGAGCATTATATTTGTTATCGGCATCAGCGAAAACACTCATAACTTTGCCTATGTTTAATTAAAAACTGCGAATCACCCTATTAGACGAAGTTTTATGAACACAAGAAACAATTAACTTTATCAAAATATCTTTAATAGCAATAATACCTAATTTAGTGAGTCTGTTGATACTTATCTAGATTTTACGGCAGACTATTTTAAACATTCAAAATTATTCTAAATTCCGTCTATAAAGAATAATAGCGTAATAAAATCTTAAGTATATTCACAGACGAAGCTCGGATTTAAATGGAATGGTCATGTTTAGAAACTCATAAGAATATTGTGCTCGACAAAAATGACAACCGTTCTTCCACACGGAGAATGCTTTGAGGCAACTATACTCGTAAATTGGGAACGTAGCAATTCCAGATTGTATCGTTTGTAGGCAATTTAGGCTTTGAACGAATGTTTTATAGCTTTATGTGGAAAGCCGAAACTAAATTAATGGCCTTAAGCATGCCTTAAGCGCTTAAAGAAAACGACTTGTATCTGTGAACGACAGAAATAGAGAATTCCACGACAAATGTCAAAGGCTTGAGTTATTCAGATACATGTAAATATATGTACACTAGTTTGATACGTAATTTAACAGTAGCGAGAGGCCGAGAGCAACAGTCAATATTTAGATATCTCTCAAACTGCTCCGTAGTTAATAGGTTACTGAGTCATCTGTCATTGCGAAAGCTCCCAAAGGGTTTGCGAGCAACAAAGTCTTTGTGCCGGTTTGTGAAAGATCCGCAAGTATTTATGTTATTGTTTACGAGGTTCGCGACAACCCTTTGTTTTGTGATGTGGGACAATGAAGTTTTAACTGGTAAATGTTTATTGCTGCTGGATTGCGAATTGCTGTCTCGAATGGGTTTGTCTCCATCGAAAAGTATTGTCGTGTAATAGAGTGGTCCCGTTAGTTTTATGTTACAGCGTGATTTATGATCCAGTTACTGAGATGTGAATATTATGGGTTTTTTATTGGTGTCGTTTAAAAGTGTAAAAAATATAGGCAGTTTGGATACCTATAAATGGAAGGTTTCATATAAAAAGTAATCAGATACTGCTTAAATTTTCCGCTTTGTAATTTGATGAGGTGTGAAAAATTTGCCAAAATCTAAACATTAGTTATACTATGTGCACTAAATTATATGTATAATTAAGAAAACCTACTTAATTGGGACGTAGTTTTGTAAATTTAAACAGAGCATTTTAATTAATTAAAATTGTTGGTATTATTTTAATATAAATCGTTATTAATGGTATCTTTTGAATTTTAAATACGTACTTAAGAAGTAGTTATGATAATTTTTAAATGTCATATACTATGAGTATATTTGTATATTAAAATCTGATAATTGTATAAGTCAGAAAAAAAAAAAACAAAAATATTTTTTAGTATATAGAATGTATTGAAGTTACATACTTCAATACATTCTTATTAAATTACAATCCGATTGTTCAACATAGCAGCATAACCAAACACATTATCTAATATTTTTTCTAACAGTCTGATTGTTTATCAGTCGGTACATTATTTGAATGCTATGTTCACATCTCGCGATATCGGCAGGATGGCTGTCTAACCGTATCTAAGGCTTTAATCAAAACACGTCAAATAAATATTCAAGTCGCTGTAACAGGCTAGACAGATAAAATGAGTTGGATTCAGAGCTCCCAAAAGTGGATTGAATAATTTCGTTGTTTTATTTTTGACTAGCTGTCGCCCGCGGTTTCACCCGCGTAACTCTCGATCCCGTGGGAATATCGGGATAAAAAATATCCTATGTGTTAATCCAAGTCATAAACTATATGTGTGCTAAATTTCATCCAAATCCATTGAGCAGTTTTTACGTGAAAGAGCAACAAACATCAATCCATCCTCACAAACTTTCGCATTTATAATATTAGTAGGATTGTAAAATTTACAGTTATTTGATTAAAAGGAATTTAGTGTATCAACTTCTGGAGTGTCTATATTCCACAATGATTGCAATTAGTATAGATGCTGTAAAGATGTCAGTACACGGTTACCTAAAACATTTGGATAGATTCTCATATAAGTACTTAGATTCCAAGAAGTTTGTGAATTCATTCCAACTATAAAACTCATAAACTTATCTCCTTCCATCAGCTAACACTGAATTGATTAGTGTCATCTACTACCACAGTTTTGTACCCACTACAATAATTTACTTCTGCGAAATCTAGAAAAATCAGAGTTGCCAAATCAACAGAAGCTTCTTCACGAACTTCAAAGTGGAACACAAATACAGCTACAAATCGTAGCCTGCTTATCCCTTTGGGAATCATAATCGTGTTGTAGTTACTATAACCCGCTTTGGAGCACAAAATAACCTGTTTCCCTTTCCCCCAACCGCTCCTACAACTTGGGGGGCATGATAACCGTCTGATACCACTCTACGTTTTACTCTTATTTCTAAATTAGCATGAGAACAAATTGAATTCGTAGCATCGTGATCCTCTTTTATAACAAATTGAGATGGAAGCTTTTTAAGAGCTTGTAGTTCTTGTTTTAAATGCCCTATCCGAATAATTATTATACCTGCTATATTTGATGTGAAGTGGCTTATCAATATATTAATGTAATGGACTCATAATGTATGTAGCGGTGCTGTATCTTAGCAAATTCTTTCGGTTGCGTGCGTACCTCACATATATAAATTCCTCGCATAAAATCATGGTATGAAACGTAAATTATATCTAAGTAGATTTACATATTCATATAAACAGGACCTAAGCGTAGTAACCTCTATTTTTGTTTATTGCGTACTTACTTACCCTAGCATTAGTAGGTACCCTACTCTCAGAGAATCCATTAGTGTACCCATCGCCGTACCGTAATCAAATAACCAGTTCTAGTCTAAAGGAATAAGTAATTCATAAAAACGTCCCCTGAGTTAGGTCTTATATCAATATAATTATATCTTCAGAGTTTGCGTTATAGTTTATCTTGAAAGCACTGGAGGCGATGTATCCATTTTCTTATAAAGTTCTTTACAATGTAACCGCAGAATCGCCTTAAGCTACTAAATGCTACTATAGACATAAAATATAATGCTTTTTGTGTCTTTACTACGCCTGTGTTTTCCGTTTTCTAAATCCGACCTTAACCTTTTCAGAACAAGGCTTACATTGAATTGTTGTCGATCTGCAGCACTACGTACAATTTGTTAGGGCGAGTTTACACAGGACGCGAAGTGCAACGTCGAGACAAACATTAAGCTTTGTGCTGTTCATGGAAAGGGTAAATATTGACCCTTTACTTCGGGGAAAAATGCGTTTAGACAACAGGCAAGCCGCTGTGTACTGTTTTAGTTATTGGTATTAGGTTGAGGTGCTCGTCGATGCCCACAGCTATTGTTACCGCCTATTATGTTCCTTGTTTAAATTTGGTTTTTGATAGATGCCGACGTCTATGCGTTGGCGGTCGATACAGGCCGATCGAGCATTAATTATCGGAGTAATAAAATGAGGTTCATGTTTGTTTTGAACGGTAGTCGCGAAGTTACTCTTAATGGTTTTGGGTCAGACACGGGAAGGGCGTATTATCATAGTCAGGTATTTCTTATCGTAGACATAAAAGTTGTTTGGTTAGTGACTCAGTGGTAATGTAACGGTTGTGACTGTGAATTCGGAAAATACCCCAAAAATATATACCTAAAGTAGTCAGTTGTAGTGTTAAATGTTTGTCACGCCATTAAATAAAGATACGAGACATAAATAATTCTAGACGACATGTTTCTGTTGTCTGATAAATTAGTAGAAATAAAAAGAGTCTATATTTCGTTAGTAGATCTTATCTCCTGTATATTTTCGCATAATATATTATTTTAAGAACCTGTTGCTCTTTTAACTAATATTCCAGAAGTTCTGACCAAATACCAAACTGGTCATATGTCATTCATCATCACGATAAGTCTCATTCAGCTGTATTTTTCTTTTGTGATTTATTTCTACCTTTATTTCACAAAACTGGTTTGTCACTTGTCATAAACACTTTTATAATAAAAGTACTCTCAAGTTGACAGGTATCGTCAATTTCCTCATCGTCCCGCTAATCGCCATTTTCCCCCGTTATGCGGTTAACAATCCGGCGGTCTATAAACGTGGTCTAAGGCCACACCATTGTGTAGACAATGGCTTGGAGTGGGCATCTTTGGGGGCTGCTAACATTGTTGTGTTCGGCCTTTGCGTATGTATGCTAAATGGTTGAATTGTTTCCTACAGATGAGCTACCACACGTTGGGAGGGAATGTCGGATTGTGCTGAACGAAAATAGAGACTATGAAGATTATGGTCAGTTAAATGATACAGGGATATTTAGACATTGTTTGGGAAGTGTCACTAAAAAGAAAGAAGAAAGGTCAAATTAGGTAAGCAACTTTTGGTCTTTATTCGATATTCAAGGATCTGAAAAACATAGAAATGCAATTTAATATGGATGTTTTTTTTGCAGTGAATTTACCGATTTTGTAACTCCTTCTGCTCCACTATTGTCTTTTTACGAGGCTGTAACGGATCAATCCTAATTGAGCGTGCAGTGGTTTGTAATGAATTATTGCCATCATTACTTAGCAAAAATAGTGGCAACCGTATTTTATTAGAGCACATTGTGATGCTACTACCTTTCTTTCGACACAATACTACTTGAATTTACGACACCCACGGCAAGCCAGAGGAAGGTCTTTTCTTAACCAAAAGCCACAGTACAAACAAAACAAATACAGTAGCGTTTAATAATACAAGAATATCCTTAGAAAATGGATATCCTACAGACACAAGAAGTGCACCAGCTATATGGCGGCAATAAACCCGGTCACCTCCACAATATAAAGCGACAATGTCCATTCACACTGGTATCCTAAAATATTTATCGTCTTCCATCAATGATACGGCATGAGGACTGTCTGAAGGGGACATTGTGCTGCCTACGTCATTGTTGTAAAATGAACTAATGGTAGCGGAGTATTGTCACACCCTAGACCTAGTATATAGCTGGCTTTTAATAGGTACTATTTCCAAAGAGATATATATATGTAAGTATATGATAAACTTTAGATGAGGACCGGACAGAAACAAATTGAAAAATATGGAAACAAATATCGGAATCACGAATTAAGTAAGAATATTTGGGTGATTAGAATTGGACATATAGTTAAAAAAAAAAAAGAAAATTAGCGTTCGCAAAGTGTTGAGAGCGTAATGGCTTGATGAGAAATCGTAAACAAACTTAAATATTTTTTATAGATCTAGCTGACTGTAAGGTATACGTACCGGTGCCCATCATGATCTTCCTATTTCAAAATCGTTCCTTTTTTAACCAGAGCAGCCGCCATTTTTTGCCATAGATCCAAAACTGCGAGTGTTAGATTCTCATCCTGTCTATAATTAGGATTTCCGTAACAAATAATGACTTAATTACAAACAGTGTCAGTCGTGTAGTCTGGCTTATTAATACAACGCTTTTTATCGCTCGTTCTGAGTACCATGAAATCGAGAACGCAGAATTCTCAATCGCGTATCAAATTTCATAAGGTGCTAAAGACCCGTTTAAAATAGTATCACATAATTTTTCCGTTGAATTTATTTCCTCGATTTGCATACATATATTAAAACAAGCCTTCTAAATTAAATTTATACTGAGATTTTAACTGATATGAAATTGATAAGTATCATAAAATGCTTAAGATACGCATTTAGGTGTTGTTAAAGGAAACACATAATTAAATCTTTGAATAAAGTTGTAAATATTTCATTGTAGATAAATTTTGTTTTGCGTAAATGTCAGTTGGAGATCGACTTGTCCATCGGTTATTGTAACATAATGTGTTATATGGCCAGCTGAGACTATTAAGTTTTTGTTGTCATTAATAGGTTTTTTATTTATTAGCTTTAAAATTTTCTATGAGTTAATGAGATTGAGATGAGAAATATTAATAAAATTGAGAAAACAGAAAAACTACTTTATTCTAATTTTTTTTTGACGAATTTCTCATTTTGCGTCTAGCCATTAAAACATGCACCTACTTACAATCAAAAGATCATCGTTATCTTGTGGTTATCAAATAGAATAAAGTTGATAAAACAAAAAGTCGCAGACTGTTGATGAACGTTGAAATCTTTTCTTCCACGAAATTGTAACCAGTGAACGGTATTTACTGAATGCTTCTTATGACATATTCAGCAGTATCCCGTATGGTCTAGTGGCTAGGATACCTGGCTTTCACCCAGGAGGCTCGGGTTCGATTCCCGGTACGGGAATAATTTTTTCTCAAATATTATATTTTCATCATTATTTTATCATCACTGAAATTAAAAAAGAAATATTTTTAATAAATTTGCATAAGTGTCGTAATTTTGTTTGAATCACTTGATTTTTTTTTACATTTATATCGAAGAAGGATAGTTATTCATATCATGAGTACTGTCGATTACGGGACAAACTGTATTTATTGACAAAAGATTTATCTTTCACTCAACTATCTTATAACGTTTTTTTATTTTATTTTAAACGTTATGTACAGTATTATGTACTGTACTGGCACATAAGCCGACCTAATGCATCAAGGCATTCTTTCCCATTCAACTTGGTTTATAAATACTGCGGTAGGTGTACAACAAATAAATAATATTTAAAATAAACGTTAATAGAATATACTTAATTGTACGCCAAAATAGTTAGACAAATCTTTTACGCAACTTAATTCTATAGGCACATCAAGCTACGCGAAACTGTCAAATCTTCTCAATCAAACTTGAACCTAATGCTGTAGCGATAAAGTCAAAAATCTATTAAAAGAATTTGACAGATTGATGTAATAGCTTGATGTGCTAGCGTCTGCACAATGGCGGTCTTATTGCTGACAGCGATATCTACCAGACAGCTTTTGGATGGACTGAAAAACACTTAAAATAAGAAGTGGTAGAAATTTAAATTTTACACAAAAAAATAAACAAGTATTCAAACATGGCTAAGTATAAAATACAATACAGGAACTTTAAAATATATAAAAATAAATACATAAGTAAAAATTTAAAAATAAAAAACAAAATAATAAATATAAAATATTAATAACTACCACCACTAGCTACTAGTATTTTTTATACTTTTTTATTATTATTATTTTTATTTATATATATGTAATATAAATTATTTTCGTTATTTACAAATGATAATATAATGATGTTGGCACTAACGCTCCTTTCTAAATCATACTAGATTTTACTGGTTCCACACGATTTCTAGTGTGTGCCGGAAAAGTCAACAAAGTACGTCAGTTTGATAGGCAGTAGAATCATTTGATAAAATCATACAAGGAACAGTTTCCCCAACAGTTGTGATAGATAGATATCTGATTCGAGAAGCGAGATATTCAAATCGAAAATAAGGAATGTTGGCCTACTGTACTTAAACAATACGATTGTTAGATGCTTTCAAAAACCCAGCATTTTTGACAGGTCTGGCAATGGAGCTCAGATATCATCATTATAATATCAACCCGGAATCATCTATTATTGTGTTCAGGCTTATCCTTTCTTCTACCATACTTACCGGTTCCGTGTATGTTACAAAAGTTGGTAAAATAAAAAAAAAACATAAAAGCATCTATGTAGGTATATAGGTACTTTGGATTATTCTCACTTATCTGTAATAGTCCGGCCAAGTACAAATCGGGCTCGTGCGCAAAAGGTTCCGAACAAAAATAATATTTTTGAACATGTTATTTTAAAACCATAGGCTTCAAATAGGTTTTTCTGTAATCTATCTTTTAGAAGATATAATTTTTCAAAATTGTAGGCTCACTATTTT
>NDFZ01005382.1:530321-645055 GCA_002192655.3 Mamestra configurata
GGGGGGGGGGGGGGGGGGATAGACAACGATTTTCTTAAGTCAATGCAAATTTTTTTTTTTCAAAATTATGAAAAAAACATATTTTTTGGGACCATTGTATTACGCTCTTTCGATTGATATGTTTGAAACAGTCACCCAGACAAACAGACAGAAGGTCAATCACTCAGACACAAGAGTCATCCTATAAGGATTCCGTTTCTTATTAAGACTTACAGAACCCTGAAAATAATACTTTGGCATCTCTTACACTCATGGTGTACAACATATCTTAGAAGTTATAACCGTTTAAAAGATTTTGCAAGCACCTAGCTGTCGAAGCTGCCATTTTAAAGTCTTTCTTGGCATGAAGATACTAAACCTAACCGTCTTGTATTAACAGGCGATTATTTTAACACTGCATGTTTTATTTGATAATTAATTTTATACCGGTATTCAGCTATAAACTTACCTTTGCGAGACGGATTATGAGTTCCAGTAAGGTGCATCGTTTTACTTTACGACTGTCCATGATTTTGTTTGAAAGGGAGTTTTATAGACCTTTACGCAATGTCATTCCAAATGATTTTCCTGTAGGACACAGGTGATCTTCGTGTAGACTGCTGGCATTGAGGTGATTGCGTAGTGGTAGCCCGCGAAATTCAACTTTTCTTGTTTTTTTTTTTGCAATTTGCAGGTTGCAGTGTCAGGTTATAACTTGATGAAAATATGATCCGCGACAATAACAATTATAAATTTACATAATTATAAACATAAGAATAATCAATATATCGCTCTAACTTAGATTTGATGCATATTAGTTAGATTTTCGAAATCTAGTTTTAATATGGACGATTTTTCAAAAAAATCTACCAATATAAATACGGTCGATTTTTTTGAAAAAAGTCCCCTTTTATCTTGTTTTGTTATTTATTCCTTAATACATATCAGCTACCAACATGACTCTTAAATATGACCACGCACTTTTGGGACACCCTGTATAAACGCGTGCAGGAGCCCCGAGCAAAAGCTAGTAGAAAAATAAACCGGAGTAAGAAGTTAATTAAGACAAAAGCCACTATCGGTGAACAATAGAGACCTATTTAAAACACAACATTAGACATTCGTTTAAAAACGTTCTTATTTTAGTTTAGATACAAAACAACAATTCTGCGACGCTCGATTCGATCCGTCGAGCAATATGTTAGGAGCCGGGCTGACTTTGAAGATAAATTTACAAATGGTGGAGGCGCCTTGCGGTGACAGCGGGCTTGCGCTGCGCCGACGCATTGTCGCAGCTGCGGCTGGGTTGTTAGCGACTAAATATAATATGGATTATATCAAACGATACCATAGAATTTGGGTAACAGATTAATCTATCACGCTTTTAATTTCTTCTTTGATTTCACTTGTTATGGCTTCAAAGGAAGTGTGCTTTCTGCGAGATATAAAAGTGGATATCTTTACCGTTTCATTGGTGACTAGATGTTTATATCTTTTATTACTGTTTTTCAAAAATAATAATACTTGCACGTTTGTTTCTCGCTTATCTAGAATATTATTCTTTCATATATCAACAGATGTGCTCCTTCAGATAATTATCAGCATCAACGTCGTCTTTGTGACCATTTTTCTCTTTTCCAGCTATTAATTATTAATTCACAATAAAACCACTGGTTTAACCACTATCTAATTTAGTGACGCTGACGTATGTACACTAGATACACTCGGTTTGACATAGTTCTAGTTACCCAATATGTCTTCTCCGTTTTGTTTTTCATTCCTACAAACATATTCCAATTCCATCCAAGACCTTGTAATATAGTGACCTATTGTGACTTGAGTTATTCAAAAATGCTTTAAGCTTTCTTAAGTACATATATGAAAAGCCATACCTGTCGACGGGGACGCAGTGCTGACTGGGTTTTTAAATGAGCCGTCGAGTCGCACCCCACGTCAACTCGCGTTTCTGTCAATGCATTCGATTTTTCATGATGCGACATTTTTCTAAAGTTTCAGTACACTCGCATTGCTTGCTCAAGTTGCTTACTTTTTCAACTTGCATCCATATTAGTTTGTTTCAGAAAATTTTTACTTGTGCTGGAAAATAAATGTATAAAATTTTAGACATGAATTATAATTTTGGGTATTCCAAAAAAAAACATCTGGAACTACACATGGGAGACATGAAAAGGAAAACGCTTGTAAGGGAAACGACGTTTTTAGTTTTGTTTTTATAAAAATATCTATTTCTATTCACGGCAACAGTTTCTAGCTCTCGGGCGGGTGTGTTACCTGTCGGATCGTGTCTAAACCGATATTCGTTACGCGACTGCGTCTCGTTTAGTGCTGACACATTGACTATTATTTCCATGAATAAAAAGTGACTTGACCGTCCCCGTTGACATTCGGGAGCTGGTATAATAAGTAGGAATTTACATTTCATCGGCTCATACGTCCCTCCGTTGTTTCTTGTGTTTTAAATTTTAAATTCAGCCCTCGCTGCCCCGCATCGCCTATATTATCTAGAAAACATTTTCCATGCCGAAGTTTAATTTAAAAAGTTGACGGGTAAAATAATGGTAACGTAATCTTTAAAATTCGACATTATAACGAGTAAGTGGCCGCGCTCTACGCTCATTAATTACATACTCATTTATGCATGTAGAGCTGAGCTTGAAGACCCACCCGCGCCATCGTCGCGGCTCTTTAATGAATTTTTAACAAAAACTTAATTAAAAATCGTATCTCGCGTGTTCGAAGGAAATGAACTCATTCTTTGGACTCGCTGACTGACGGGCGAACTGACGGGCCCGTCATTATGAAGAGCGTCCAATGTATCTTGACCCGCGATGCCCCCTGTTGCATCCACAAAATTGTGGCCCCCGGCGGAACCAACGTGCAGTCAAAGGTCAACCAGCATTGGTGCAGGTTGTATGTTTTGGAAATTTTGTAGTTGACGAGGTATGCGGTAAATATTATTACGCACTTAATTATTAATTATTGGTTCATGTAACGTTAACTTCGGTTACTCGGTAATAAGCGTTTAATAATAAATACACGTTCGGGCTGGGAAAGTATTTTATGCAAAAGTAGTATAACCATAACAACAAAGTTATATTCAATTCTGAAATATATTCAAGAGACTATAAGAATCGCAGAGCGAGTATACAGTAGATACATTGTAGAACAATGTGCATCTTCCAAAACCAATACAGCGAAGTAAATAGAAACTCATACCGGGTATACAGGTTTGATGCTAATTCAAATATTCTATTGTATTCGAATCATATCGCATACATCGGTAAGAAGGGCTTGTAAACATTTTTTCACGTCCACTCTAGGTGTATTGAGGTGGCAAAAAGTGTAAAAAGCCTCGCATGTAGGTATGAAGACGCTGGCTTCAACAAAACCAACACGGGGCGGCCACAAATTGGCGGTTCAGCGAGACGGGCACGTCGTGACTGCGCCGCCGCGCCGCGGGCGCATCCACTTACAGAGGACAGAGCATGAGCGGAGCGGGAGCGGAGCGGAAAGCGACAAACAAACTGTGGAAGAAACAGAAAAAAGTTACATTATGGTTCTTAGAATGTCTAAAGAACCAGTTGTAGGAAATAATTGAATGGATTAAGAGAGCGCAGAACTTGTTAATGATATGGCGGAGACTTGGAGTAGATGAGTTTATTGGGAAACTAAAAGTGACACATGCGGCAAAAGTCGGTGTGCTTTTGGTGAAGCTAGCCATTAGGCTAGTAATAGATGCATGGAATCAGGAGATGTATGGAATGTGGTTCAGATTGAGGAGACTGAATGGTGGATATAATTTGATGTCCAAAAGGTAGGAATAATATAGAGGGAAATAATTACTAGCATATTTTTGTTGAAATGCTTTTGAAGGTTGTTAGTTGTGAAAACGCATGACGTTAATTTAAAATATGTATTGTGAAACTTTATGTGCGTACGATTTGAATAATGTAAAAATAGTAGGACCAAATAATGAGATGGAAACAAACGATATAAAAATAGAAGAGTGTCTCTCGTTAGAAGAGTGTCCTAATAATTCAAAAAGTACAAAATTATTTATTACGCTCACATAAATTGTGTTAATAGACAGCGCAACAAGCGCGCACCCTTACGAGTCCAGTACGATTATTTGCTCAGTAATGGTAGAAATCCATTAAACAAGCTCCTTTTAGTGATTGAACAAGTACAAAAGACTAGAATGCATTTTTGAATTGCATCCAGCCAATTTACAGACACTAAATTGCACAGCATGGAAATGTGAATACTTTTTTGGCCCATTTTTATCTTATTGCGAAATTAATTTGAGTGGTGAATTATAGTTTATTCACTCAAGTTGATTACTGTGGGAATGTTTATTGAGTTATATTGTCCTGGTATTATGGCGATTTATTGGAAAATAAGTACTTTCTTTCTATATAGAAAGTACTTATTTTCAAGATTTGATCAAGTCTATACTTGATGAAATCTTGACGAAACATGAGAATAATGCGGAATATTTGCCACTAAGTTTTCTCTTTACAACGTTCCCAGACTATAAAATATAATGGTGTTTCCATTCATAATTTTATTCCCAAGAAGCTAAGTACGTCTTCCTTGCTGTTTAAGCTCTGTTGAAGTATAATACTGTTGTCAACCTAACAACAGAACGTTCAATGTTTTTAACATAAATCCTGCACTGTTCCGACAGTGACCATCATAGAAGATGGCAGTATTTTTTAAGTGCTGTTTTACAACCCACGGCTATGCATTTTGACCCCTCACCGTCTTCGTATCATAGTAAAATTTATTGTCGATGAAAAATATTATGGGAACTTGGTCACAGTGCTAGGGTTTATTTCGCAAGAAATGTCTCGATAATTTAGTGGGCTCTTAGAAATATAGGTGATAAAATACTCATACCTACTCACGGTGTTGTGTCACGCCAGTAGTTAAATAATATTTATGAATACAGATGAGCCTTTTATTGTTTGGCTGCAAGAATAAGAAAGGTTTATAACGATGACTGTACTCGTAGTTTTGAAGTAAACGCAGAGCTGCTTGGATGGTAGGTAATTGCAATTGTTGGAAACTTTGTTTGGTAATATTATACTAGACTACAATGTCAGCTTGATGACTGCTGAAAGCTTAGAAATGCGGATCCTGTTAGAAGTACAAAGTTAGGGAATTTTGAAGCCTTCCCGGCGAAGGTTGTATAGTTATCGAACGGCATTGAGTAATTTTGGTTTCGAAAGAAGAGTAAGATAAGGTAGAGCTACAAAATTCACCGCAAAAGTTATTTGGAAGTGTTGGTATTCCTGTGTTTTTCAAAGCTTAAGATATTGCATAAACTGAACTAGTAACTATGTGACTATGTGTATATTTGATGTTACAAATATTCACTTTAAAATATTGCCCGTTTTTCCTCATACAAAACGCCGTTAAAATCGCACATGTTTTAAAAAACCGGTACAAAAACTTCATGAAACCAACAAAAACGTTCGCATACATTGCGTAAACTGTTCCATTACAGTTTGATTACGGGCACGCAACGAGCAGTGTTTTGTTCAGCAAAAAAAGCTCAGCGTACGACCGTCACCGGACTTCATTTACATATAGCGAACATAAATTCTCGTTTGTAAGAACATACTGGCACTTTTATTGTGCAGTCTTCGTTGGAAGCAAAAAACTGACAGTTTTTTTTAACGAGATAGACCACCGCTACATGGCGACCTTTGATCGCGTCTATACAAATATTAATTCTTCGCATGTTGAGGCAGTGAACTAATCGTTTTTTATTGGTCACGGCGCTTGTACGGTCGTGAGCTTTTTATGTGGGAGGTATTGATTCTATAGGCAATTTGACGAGTATGGATATGCATGGAACAAGTATTACTTGTGTATCTGATTTAATACCGGGCTCGCTTCAAAAAGAACGTAACAGCCCGAGTGTGGGATTTTGATTCGAATTCCTGATTCGAACCGCAGCTAAATAATATTGAATCACACACTAAAGTGTTAAGTGTGAGATAAATATGTGCGATAAGAATGCCTAATGCGATTTTAATGCAGTTATCACTTGTCACTACTTGTAACAAATTGTTTGCTCAACTTAAAAAGAGGATTGTTATATCGAAACACATGTCCCCATATCTGAGTAGAATATAAACCCGTGTTATTTTTGGGATGTTGATAAGGAGCACTTTAGCGATCAAACCCTTTCCTTTCAGTTTATTTGGGTCTCATAAAATGATATATACTCGTAAGTAACATGCGTACTGCGTAATGGAGCAAATATTGTTTGTTGCGTATGAGTTTTGGGTATTGTTTGAATATTTCGAGTAAATGTGTAAACAATATAACTGGCGAACACGTTTACACTGGCGGCCTCGTAAACGACAAACTGGCAATGTTCATCGGAAACAGTAAACATTATTTAATTTTATAAATACGAATGTACACTGCGGATCCTGGAATGGCCGTTTTCACAATTCCAGTCTGCGAGAACATGCTCATATTTTACGTTTGATCATCAAAAACGTTGTAAAATTGATTTACAACAACCCCAGAATGATTGTAGCGTCAATATATGAACGGGAACGCTAAAATTGTATGAGATATTCAATGAACGCTCATTCATTTGTTAATTTTGTACGCCGCAGTAATATTTAGTGGCAGTAAATATTACGGCTATAAAACAGTCCAGAATGCTCTTAATATTTTAGCTCCCGTTATTTTAGTTGTCGGATTTTTATGTGTTTTAACATATTATATATTATGATAATAGGAAGTTATGACACACATTGGTGGTATATTGTATATAAACAACGCATTTTATATAATTCTTATGACAAAATTAGGGATTTGAACATGACTATTTATATAATATATACATGTCTCTTCGAGCAGTAAATCTTTTTCAACGGATTCGTCTGCAAACCCGCCTCGGGATGATCCATGATGGCGGTCTGGACGGGAACCCTATAATCAGTTAAAGCTTTTTTCTCTGCTATGGGATTCTTTCGATTGTTATTCTAAAATAAATCAATAACACGTTTAGAATACACATTTTTGTCTGTAGGATATTCAATGAGAAACGCATTTGTTTCATTCAAGATTCTATGGTTAGTCATTTCTATTCATACACTGATTGAATTATAAACTAAAGTATCGTTAAAAAAAAATATTCGTCAGTTTATCTAGCTAAAATAAGGCTATTCTAGGGTTCTGAATTCTCAAGGTTGTTGTGGCTTATGAAGTTTCTACGTCTTTATTATCATTATCAGCTGTAGCTCATATCAAACCTTGCTGAATTTAGTCAACTTCGAAGCTGCAACACCATGAAATAAAATTTCAAAAACAAACCAACCCAACATTCAACTGCTTTTAACTCAACGTATTTTACTTAAGCACTTTGTCCACAGCCTTTATATGAAATGTTTTCTTTCAATAAACAAAGCTGAAAATCACGTTGTCGTTGTCTGGCACATCTGTTGTGTGATCGCTTGTTGGGATCGCGAACAGTTTTATGTGGGTATAAATACTGGACGATCTGTCCCCGTGGTCGCCTGCTTCGCGAAAGGTTGCCTTCATTATGTCACGGACGAATGAATAGGATGCGATTGTTGAAAATGGTATGAAAGAGATAAGTCGAGTGTTTTTGTTGATGTGTTAAGTAATGAACTGTAATGGGTGTAAATCTCACTCATCATGATACCATCATAGTACCCATAGAATAAGCAATATTGTTAAAGACTCTTTTTCTGAAGTATGGGATATCATCAAATAACTCCTTCCGCTGTGAGCAGAGCGGATGGGAGTGTCAGACTCTTACTGACTAAAACCCACCCGTGTTCCTCTTAATGCCCTTTGCGTTCCACAGCCGCGCTTTCGAACAAATTCCGCAAACGCACAAAACGTATTCCAGTACTTTTATGCTACGCAGAGCATCCCCTGCTGGTGTCTGTGTTACCTGATAGCTGCAATCTAGGGGTATTTAAGTCAAGAGTGAATCGACACCATCGTTTTCCAACAGGTGAGGTTGCGGTTAACGCAAGCATATCAATATTAAAATAAAAGTGTTCTGCTAAAAGTCCTCCCCCAAAATATTCGGTACACTGTATCGTATTTTCATTAAGCTTAGGCCTTTGCTGATTGATTGATCACAGTTGTTTGTTTCTAGAAGATAGGAACATGCTTCCGTCAAATGAGCCAATACAAATTAAAGAAGCAAATACTGCTTCGGCAACACCAACCAATATCTTAGGAGTGAACGTTATCAATACTGAACATTTCTAATCATCTACATCTGTTTTCGTGGGGTCGTCAGCCCATATGGTTGAGGGGCGTAGCATGCGCAACTTCTGCCGGAATATCAGATCTATCGAAGAAAAAACAAAGGCGATTAAAATACAAAGATGGTGTGATAGTCAAGTGAAAAAATTGCACGTGCAAATATATTATGCATGCATACTCTACAAGTGTAAATATACAATAAAGCTAATATATATCACAAGTTAAGGTAAGTATGAAGTTTATTTTTTAAAGCTAAGGCTTTAAGGGATTTAACAAAGTGAGCAATGAGTCTTTCAAAAGCCCAATATCATGACTATGACCATGATAAACCATGTGACATCTCGGTACTGCATGCCAATCTGGATTTTTTTCACAAACTTAATCGCTCGCATCTCGTTAAAGCAAATACAGCACACTTTTCTTAAATCTTCAAAAGGCAAGCTGTTCCTTACAATCTCGGCTTCATAAAGTTAGTCTGTATACAAACTCAACGACAATATCGTTTGCGATCAAATAATACGGTAAAGTTCTTTGCGACGCCCGCGGAGTTTGCGCTCACTCTAATTAAACGCGTGGACTGTAGCGAAAAGATTTTGTCGCGACGATTTCAGATTTAAGTGAAACTTGTCTCTTGTCTTCCGTCGCGTGTAGGTGTGTATTGTATTAAGATCCTTACGACCGTCTAATATTTTCAAGAGAAAAAATATGCATGTGCAGTTTAGCTGGCCGGTGGTAAGAATAATTGAACTGAATTTTGTCGCTGTTTGTAGTGTGGGATTATTTTGTCGTGTCTTTAAATGCACTAAACGAAATGCTTTTCTATTTACGTATCTTTATTATGAATATTTTGTGGTGAAAGCCTGGTGTAAGTACCTTTGGGACATTTCTGATTATGATACCAATAAAGCGTAGATTCGACTAAGAATAATCTAATCTACAGCATTTAATATTTTAATTTTGATTATATTCCTCATTTTTAAGCAGCTTTAGATTGCGTAACCGTACGTGCCTTATTTCGGGTTTCGCAGTAGTTAAGTCAACATTGGCTCAAATATTTATTTAATCGCATCGAATTATAACTTTACCTTTACCCATATTTTGTGTAAACATTTATGAGAACAAACCATACAAATAGTCAAATTATTATTAACAAAAATGTCTTAACTGTAGGCGGGAAGTCAAATACAAAGCCGGTTGCCATAATAGGCAATAAAAAAAAACAACTTGCATTCGTGTTGCCAGCTAAAAATGCCGTTTACATAAGACGATCATCATTCATGTGATAATAGTGTATTCATGTAAATTGTTCTCATTAGCTGTCTTGATTCTATTTGCCTTCGTACAGAAGCACCGACTAAATAATTACTTGTATATGAACGTATTTTATTCACACTCGTGTTATTTGATTAGTTTGAAACATCGGCCATCTTATGTCAATATATTTGAATTTCGAACACCTTGCTTCTTTCAAGTAAAAAGTCGTTTTGAATTTAGATTCACACTTTGTATTTTAATGTGAAGTTATATTGAAATAAATGTGATTTGATGTTACTTTGTTGATTAAATATTTTGAGTGATTTAGACAGCTGTGGGAAAAATATTCTTCTTCACATTCAGAGAAATAATTATGTACTTTTCAAGTTGTAGGTACTTGAATCACACTATGAGCCATAGTAAGGATTTATAGGCAAGTTAAATGAGCCTTAAGCACACCCAGTCACAATGATTTAATATATTTTTTACTTAAATGTTGGGCATGTTCCCTCGTAAAGTCATTCCGTTCATAGAAAATTCGGCTCCATTTAGTTTACGATCAGGATAACGATTCGTGTTAAAAACTCTAAATAGGTTTTTAAGTATCCATAGTCAATTAAAGGGAAAGTCAGTTGGAAAAAATATTTTACCGTAAATTCGGTTTATCTTATCCAAAACAAGGGTTATAACGATGCACTTAAGTACGAACACATGATTTTATGAATACAACCATAAAAGCACTAATGATATTATGGTGTTATTATACAAACAAGATTTTGGAGTAATAACCCCTACGAATGGGAGCCCACCTTACAAGACCGGCTTTAATTGGCGGTTTTAGTGATAAAACCGCCTGCATTGTTATATATTACGACATACAGACGCATGCGGAAACTTGGGAACTTCAAAAGCAAACAGAAAACCTGCTTCAAACAAGTTGAGTTGTTACTCATTAATTTATGAAGCTCAATAAAATGATTCACTAATTCGTAAATAAAATATTCTTATTTGCGAATTCAATAATGAAGTTTATATGAGCTGTTCAAAAAAGGACATGAATTATAACTTTGTACCGGACATCATTAAATTAATATTAATAACAGCATTAATAAAGGAAGATGGTCTTGTATCGCAGTTCTTCGTATTCGGGCCACATAGCGATCACAGCGAATGAAATTTGTATGTGCTCGACGATTAAAATATTTTTTTTTATTCTCGTTTGTTTGAAACACAGCCCTTACGTCTGTTGGAACATAATTTTGAATATTGAAACGCGTGTCGTTATACATCACTCTGTTGGACAATAACACGGGACTCGTACAATGCGAGCGAAATTACATGCGGCTCATATTGACCGACGCAAATAAATATTTTGAACTGACGTTTGGATAGGTTTTTTGTCCTTTTTGTAACTAAAGACAAAGGCAATATCCGCCCACGATGCCGGACGAAGGGCACCGAAAATTATTATGGACCGTGTTCACTTTCCGAGGCATTCCACGACTAATGATTTCGAGAGATATCCTCCCCTTGAATGTAAAACGACCCCGCCCCCCGAATGAATTGAAACACTGGCTGGATTTTTTATTTATATTTATTAATTGTTGTTTTTCGACGACTGGTGGCCGAACGGGGCAAAAACTCTTATTCTATTTTTGTAACCGTTTTATAGAATGAGAGTTTTAGATGAATTATGGCTTCGGGAACTTTGTGCCTCCCACGAAATTCGATTATACGGTCAGAGACAAGTTTTATCTTTGTAATATACTATAGAATTAATTATATAGGTAACTTAATTGCGATTTTTGAAGCAGAAGTCATATCACTTAATTTTTATGAGCAGGTAAGCGGTATAAAGTTATATGTTAATGGATGTATTTGAATAGTATATCAGTGGGCATGTTTTGACATTTCAAAGTGGAGTAACATCTAAATCTTGGCTATACTTGTCCGACTCCCACACGTTGCATGATCGTATAATGGCGGGCAATGTCTGGTGCTAAGTATAATTTATTGGCATTATATTTCAGTGTTATAGTAACGAAGTAGTAACAGGATTAGCATTAATGTGGACTAATTAATATTGATATTAATAAGGTAGCAGCTAATAAAGTGAATCGGTTGTAATTTATCGCCTAAAAGCAGGAAGCCGAAATAATTAATTTAGTTCATATTGTCATATCAACATTTATTTTAAAATTAAATGATTATAGTTTAGCTTCTTATGACAAAGTTCTTCATTAAGACATCAAACCATTATAAATGATAAATTATATTTATTTTGCAAATAGGTTACCTTTACTTACTTACCTTACTCTTTTGCACGTCAATATTTTTTTTGGTCATATTAATCTAGATGAGACCGGTGTTTCCTAGCTGACCCTGAGAAAAAACATCGAAACAAATTCAGAGGTCATAGTCTTTTTTGAATCATACAATGGTCAAAAACATATGAAAACAACGTCTCGAATTTTTTTAAAATAATTAGAACAATTTCTAACATATGAGTTAAATTCAACAGTATTTACAAGGGCTCTTTGATCATACAACTCACAGAGCCGAGTTCTTCTTTTCTGAATACCTTATACCGTAGTTCATTCACTACATTACTGCTAATCGAGATGGTCTTGGGTATAAAAATGGCATTGAATTGCTTACAGTACATGTGAATTATTTGTTTCCACTGTACAAGTATACAATCACAATTTCATAAAGGTTTTATCGACTTTCGACATAATTTAATTTTCATATCTTCTAGCAAACAGGCCTTTTGTATTATCTCACATTTTAAACTTAAGGACAAGTCAATTTGCGTCTTCTTATTTACTTACTTACATTAAAATTTCATATAGGTAAGTATAAAATATCCTCATCTATAAGGGTGGCATAACTCATCAAAACATCTAGTTACGCCAATTTCAGACGTTAATGAGCGGATCCCTTTACATTAAAGTTCCTGCTTTGAATACTGCAACTAGACTGTGAAGCGTGAAACTACCAGTGTGCACACACCTTTACCGATGAAGATATTTTTTTTAAATACATTTTCAAAGTTTCGACACGTTCCAATTTCAAATCTCTAAACGGCTGTTTCTTCCAGTAAATATCTACAGTGCTGAATTGAAGGATAATTATCGTACTTAAAAGGCGTTCTAATTCAAGTCTTAGCCAATTTATGTCGAAAACTTGTCAAATTGTACGAAAAATAGAGTTGTTTTTGACAGTTTGTTATAAAAAATACAAGAATGAGCCCTCTGCTGGACCAATGCCTTAGCTAAGTGGAAATGCCTTGGACATATGATGTCTTGCGATCTGAAGGACGAGATGCAGACAAAGAGCGATATTTGTTATTATTTTTATTGTGTGTAATGTGTGTGCTATGATCCGTTGTTGGTTGAAATAAACGTTATTTTTATCATTAATGAATAACGTGTAAGTGAAACGCTTATATTCGACACACAATATTATATTATTAAGTTTTTATAAAGTAATATTTATAACAGTAGCTCGAGTCGTGACTGTGTGTAATAGACTAACTTCCGCCATGAAATCATTGTAGTGAATCACGTGATATTTATTATTTTATATTAAGTCACTATGAGGAATATGTGAGGTCGAGTGATTTGTGCTATTATACTAGATAATTATTATTTTATCTACTTTTTCCCACGACTTTGACTCAGAACGTTAATGATCAAATAATTACTGTTTAATGTCGAATATCATTATTGATATAATTGATTAGAAATAGGGTGCACAGGTTTTGTCCAAATAAGGTAATCATGACGCATTCACGCAAGGTCGGGACCAATATTGGTTTTATTTTTAGTAATGGTTCAAGTTTAATTATGAGGGCCTTATACGATAATAATAATATATTTAAATTTACGCTACACGTTTTTGTCAACCGTTGACAAAATCTTAAAATAAAGGAAATCCTAAATAGCAACGAGCATTTATATTTTGTCGGGAAACCATCAATTTTAATTAATTTTACATTGAATATTAACAAAAATATTTCCATAACCAACTTGAAAATATTTTGCACCACCTATCAGTATCTGTCATTTATTTTATATCCAATCATGACTCACGACATACGTACGACGTATTTAATATACCTATCCGTACGTTCCATAAAAAAATATTGAATATTAAAATAGGCAATAACGAGAGGTGACACGTATTTTAATAATAGCACATTGGATACATGCAAAGTTTCGTTGACATACGATGAATATGTGGATGCAATAACACAGGTAAATAATACTGGCCACTATGAAAGTGAATAGAAAGAAGCTTAATTTATAACAGCATGTGATCGTATCTCTGTGATCAGATAATGTATGTGTGGTAGACGAGAAAAATTTTCGACTAGGAGGTCCTGGACATTCGGACGTTCGTCCAGTGTACCGATGGTTCTAATGTCTAAAACATTTGCGACGTCAATACATTAAAAATTTTGGCAATTGCAAATTCATACATTTTGGATTTTCAGACAATCGTTGTCGCTATAAGAATGACTGTTCAGGACTCTAGAGATTACGAAATCTAAAGAATTCTGAATCACAAAGTTAAAGCAATAGTTATAGAAACGAAAGAGACAAAAACACATAAGTGTCTAATACATCCGGTCTATTCTGTCGACATCTCACCGTGTACACTTAAGTGAACGACAAGTGAGCTGTCATTCCATCTTATTTGAGTGGTTTGACAACTCACTTGTCGTTCACTGCGCCGAAGTTTTCGGATATTTTATTGTACACCAAGACAAATATTAATAAACATATTTAAGGTAACTAAGACCACACGGTGATATGATCTTTCGGTTAGAGTGGGCCTTCTGTACTTGTTCATTTAATTCCATAGTGTGTGTGTCCATCTATACGGCCAAAGGTCGTCACGCATTTGATTTTGACATTACACAATAAACGAAATTCACGCTTCAACCTAACCTACCAACCAAAGCTGATCGCGATGTTACTCAATCCCATCTAGTGACGACCTTTAGTGCACTTACGTGAGAGGGCTTGAGAAAATAGTAAAAGTCGAATATTTGTAAATAAAAAAGTGGTGTAATTGTGTATGTTGGTATCCCCATCTAAAACAGGTCACAATCTAAATCAGAAAAACTGTTTTTTTTTTAATACAATGTTTAGATTGATTTCATATTTAAATATTTGATAGGTAGCCTCCAGTGCACCAATATTGCCATATTTTAATGTATTGCCTTTTCGTCGTTTCCACTTTTCACACATGGAAAAAGTTTAACTAAAAGTTTGTAGAAAAGATATTATGCTAAGATAAGGTTTCATAGAAAATGTTATCTCATTTACTGTAGTATTCTTAGGTTATTTGAATTTGATGTGCCTACCAAATGGCTACTGAATTCTACACATCATTTACATTTCGATATAAACATAATATTCCGATTCGCAGTTCCTATTTTTTTAGCTGTCAGTGCAGCCCAAGGTGAAGATGGCGGGACGAGCTCGACTCCTACCGAAAGCCTGGCCTGGTTTAGCAGAGGGCAGATTTGTGTGGAAAATGGAGAGGGAGGCCTTTGCCCAGCTGTGGGACAAAATAGGCTAGATAGATAGATTTTTTTGTTATTATTGTGACAGTGGGTGCGTTTTCTACCAAACGAATTATGTGCTGCACAATCATCTGAAGTGTAACTTGACGGCACGGTTGGCGCAGTGGTTGAGCGATTGACTGCTGCGCTACGTTCAGCGGCTTCGATTCCCGCTCAAATATATGTATGGCCTACAGATAGTTGTTCCGGGTCTGGCTATTTGTGTATGTGAGTTTGTATGTTTGTAAACGCACCCACGATACAGAAGAAATTCCAAGTGTGTGGGGCAACGTTTAAAAAAAAACTTGGTAACAAGTGGAATCCAGAATAGAATAGAAAATTTATTTTCTGTAAAATATGGTACATAAAGCTCTTAAGTTAAAATCGTGCCACATATTTTGCTTACTCATTTTCAGCATGCAAAAAAAATCTTAAAATTAAGATAACAACTACTAAAAACTAGGAACACAGATAATTTTTAAAACTATAATTACACTTAATTTTTATCTGAGATCATGCAAGACAAAAAAAAATCTTATTTTTATTTATTGTACACCTACCACAGTATAGTCTTTATAAAATGTCAAAAGTAGCTAACATTACCGATTACAAGTAGCTCTCATCGTAAAATTTTACAACCAAATATTATTACTATGCGCATCGGCCAGTGTATAATAAAATAATCGGTCGGTTTCATCCGTTCCAAACATCTATGGAAATTAAATATCTGCTAAACCGTTATGTTTATTGCGAACCTTTGCCTTTCTTTCTTCGTTTTTGGTAGTTTCATTTTCACATAATTTTGAGTGGCTTTCTTAATTTTGGTATTTCCACAGAGTAGGTAACCATCTATTTCCTGCAGTATATCAAGAGCGTTCTAATATTGACAGTTTTAGTTTAGTTTTAACAAACTGTTTATTTTGTGAGTTAGTAGCTTGACTAAATGAAACAATTAAAATTATAAAATGGACAATCAAAAAATTAAAACGACTAAAATATTAAGTAATTACAATAATTACCTACTTACAGTGATGGTGGCAAAATTAAAGAAAAAATCAGTCTACAAACAATGATAGTGACATTATGTTGTAATAACAGTTTGCTAAAAATAGCAATAGAGTGGATGCCGTAAGTATACCTGCAATAAATTACATTTAATTATATGACCTGACCATAAACAATCTGTTGTTTTTCTTATGAAATATGTATTTAATTTTCAGAAGAGTTTGGTCTAGGGATGATGGTCTTTTGGCTCAAGATATAATGATGGTGAGAATTTTTGCAAAGACTAGAAGTTTAAAAATTCTTCTTTACAAAAACCAACAAACGTTTTCCTTTAAGTCTTTAACGTTTGCCCTTGTCAGAAAGGGTGGCAACTTCCATACATCCCTTTGTATTGATAATAATCAATCAACATAGTGAGCATGTTCACATAATTGACATGGGTATGACAACTGGACGTGATCTCTAGTCATCTTTTCCTGGTATAAAGGTCAGGATGATTGGGTTATATTTCCCAAGTTATAATGTAGATATGCGAGCTTAACGGTTCAGCATATTTTCGTTCAAGAAGCTGGAAGCTAAATAATAACAGCCACATGGGTCGATCTTCGAGGTTAAGGAACGCTTGCCCTTGCTGAGGTCGCTGAATGGATGGGTGACCATTCATTACATACCGAAACTCCTCTGTGCTACGTGGCAAGGAGGAGGCAAGCACGTTTACCCGTTGGTCCTGGCTATCATTTGAAAAACACAAATTTGTTACGGATAATCAGAAACCAGAAAAGCTTATACATTAGTCTTGCCAATATCCGTAGTGGGTTGCAGGTTGTCGCTCCATTGGGCACGCCACAATTGCGGCGGTTAGGCCCCTCCGCCTGATGTAGGTACTCACCGGACACGGCTGTTTCGGGAGGTAACCTGTATCGGATTCATCGGACACGCCCGGATGTCAGCACTGTGAGGATCGTCCGGAGGATACGGTGGAGCATACGGTGGAGGTCTGCCCTGTTTGGACGGAGCACCGCCGTGTCCTCGTCGGAGTGAGGAAGCTTGGGAAGTGGTCACTTTCTTCTGCGAAGCAGTAATGCTAGCAAAGGAGGAGGCGGGCTGCGCGAGGGCGAGACAAGGCCTTTGCCCCAACCGTCGCTTTAGAAGAAGACGCCCCGGGCGTCAGGAGTCACAGGGCGATCCCCGGCCACCGTAGGCGCGGGCCTGAGGACGGCGAGCGTTGGGTGGCTCGCTGTCATATCACCACCAGGTCGATGACGCGTTGTGTTTTACGCGCGCCTGTATTATATGCGAATAAGGTAGTTACTAATGTTTAATTGAAACACCCTTAAATGAGAACGTTCTTAATACGACACTGCTTCAACACCGATAAATCGAAATAGGTTTCTCAATAATTGTTTCAGAGCAAACGGATCTGACACAGCTGTATTGGCACTATTGTCTGAATGAATAATGAGACTACAGTTGCTATGAAGTAACTCAGTAATCCGCGCTTTGAGTAACACAAGGTTGTATCGCAATAAACATCTGACAATCGCCTATAAACAGTAGGGGACTTGAAGATTATCAAGCTATACTTGTGTGGTCCAACGGATGTACCGCACAGATGGAAGATAGGTACGACTGTACGAGTAACTAAGCCAACACAACACGTAATGCATTCAATATTAAACAATACTACAGAACACGAGTCGCGCTGTCCGTAATTATTTTGATTGGTGCTCACACTTGATATAATTAATCATTCGGTTTCGTCCGCACTGTCTGCGTTTATTAATCGCATGTAATCGCAATGGCCACACTGTAAATGTGTTAAACTGATTAATGGACGCGAATCAAATTTGATTATCTGAAAGTGCTTTATGTGGTCGTGTTTCACAATATTCAAAATGTTGCAAAAACATTTCGAGTGGTCAGTCAACCGTGTTGTTAATAATGTTGTTCTACAGACAGGATTTATTAACTTTTGACCGTAACATTCATATCTTAAAATTCTTTTGTTGTTATAATGAGTATTTCTGTATCAAGGACAGTTAAGAATTTTGGTTCTTCAAGTTTGACACCCACTCCTTTGATGTTAATTGCACAAACTTTTTCCTGACCTCATGGTGCGAATTATAAATACTGGCAGGAAAAGAGAATGGTCTTGGTGGCAGGGATAGCAATTAATCTTTTAAATCTCCCAATAAATCCAAACTAATTACTTTTGGTCTTTAAAAAGGCTTATTAAATAAATCTTTAACCACAGGACATATGTAGCTTGGCATACTAGCATACAGACAATCGTGCATAAAAATCCTAGAGTAACTATTTGAGAGTGAATTTGATTTAGGTACCTACTGAAAATCCAATTATCCTTTTTGTATGACTACAAGTTCTTTAACAGGTTCCAAATAAACTAATGTGACAAATCATGTTGGTTATATTCTGGACAAAATTGGCAATGTCATCCAAGTTGTCAAAATAACAATACGTTTTTTCTTAAATTTTTTACATGACAGTGTCGCGCTTTGTAGTTTTTTTATTCATTTGTCTTCTGTTTTTTTTCTATTTTTGAAAATGGAATCTGTATAATACGACGTCGTGTATAGTCCGATTATTATTCGGTATTTTGTAGTTATTGTAACCGGCCCAATATTGAATTATTGTAAAATGAGTCACCCACTTATAATTCTACGTAAATTCCTGTAACATGATTGAATACTGTTTGTATTTATTATTGGATTGTTTATTATTGTTGGTAGGTTTTGCTTTATAAAGCTTGACATTTACCTTGTATGTCGTCAAACTTATTAATAAATAGATTCACTATCACAACATGACTGTATGGATGTTGTGATATTGTGAACGTTTTAATATTGACGGGAGCAGAGTTAATTATGTTCGTTCGTGTGTTGCTCCAGATATAACTTATATCAAAATTTATAAAATATAATTGACGTCTTTGAATGATTTTGATTAGTCTCTCCAAATTCGAAAATGGCTCGATTTGGTTTGCTTGCTTCAATACAGGGGTGGTCTGTGCTCAAATCAATTTCAGGTGGTAGGTAGTTCACCGGGTCATATAGTCGGAGAATATATAAGTGCACGGCCTTTGAAATACCTACTTCAAATTCCTAATACGATTATAAATATATATGACTGTTTATTAAATACAATTTTGTGATTCCGCAAAAATAACTAAAAAAGATCGGAGAGGCTAATTGAACGTTCATCGGTTTTATGAGTATGTTATCTTTATCTTGTACCCGACACCCGATATCAGTTTCATATAAAACTTTTATTTTATAGTCCTACGTTTGTTTCGTTGATTTTTATTTCTTCTTCTCTGATTTGCAGATAACAGGGATAAATACATTCATGGTTGGTTTTGTTTCGTTCCGGAACTAGTCAAGAAATTCTGAACATAGTCGGAAAATATAAAAAACTATCTAATACTTAAACCTTCTAACAAAACATACATACATATAAATAGCTTCTGAATTTTCTTAACGACTGTCCAAGATCTAAAAAGGCCAGCCGGAGCCAACGGCTTAACGTGCTTTCCGAGGCAGAAGAGTATAGCCTATGAATGGTCACCAATCAACTGACCGACCTCGGCAAGCGTTGCTTAACCTTGAAGAGCCATGAGCTAAAATATTTACCTTTTTTTTTGGTTGGATGGGTCATCGTCAAATAAATTTCTTCTGCTGCTCTGGGAGAAGCGGGAGGGAGTGACAGACTCTTTCTGACTAAAACTCCCCCATGTTCCTTCATAATGCTCTTTGCGTTTCAGGGCCGCGGTAACTCTTTCGAACAATTCTGCAACCTCATAGATCTATCCATACAAATACCGATGACGAATCAATAAAAGTCAGTTGTACCATCAACAAAGTCGTCCTATCTTTATAGAGTAGCCAAGGTCATGACCGTCGGCAAAAAAATCTTAACGATTAAAAATCATTAATCAAGATATCCAGCCAATGATAACAAGAAAAAACTCGGCTCAACCGTTCCGCGAAAGCGATAGCCAATCAAAATAAAGTTATTATTCTTTTGATTAATTTAAATCTTGTTCTATAAACATTCATTAACACCTTATTTGGTGATTGTGCGGGTAACGTTGGTATAAGCAAGGGTGTGGTTGAAGCAAGGATGGGCGAAATCTGTATTTTGATAATTCAATCTTTTTGTTTGCTTATTTTCGAATTATTCGTTCGACATTTGAAGTATAACGTTCGTGTTGACTATTGCGAATTGACCGAATCTCTTCGATATTTGTGAAATACCTACTGTTTTTTTTAATGCTTTCATTTTATAAAAATAATTAATACCTACATATTTCCTTTAAGAAATCATGTTAAATTTAAATTATATCAACCAACCCTCCAAGTGACTGGTTGAAGTCGCACATATAATTTTGTCGGAAACGTCGGAAAAAAGGTTAATAATTATATAGTAGTGTAGGAAAATAATAACTGCTCATTATTATCATTTACTGTGGCGAGGCCGTTGTCCAACCGGCCTGGACTAATGAGCACTGTGTTTGGACATAGTGGGGATATGCCTCTCTTGTTTACTTTGTTTATTGAACAAGGAGGATTTATGTTTTTCGGTACTTTTTGGCTTTCGCATTTTTTTAAAAGAGAACTCTGTTCGTTATGGTTGTTTATGGTTTTGGAATAGTAGATCAGTGTTATGGTTGGCGAAGTGAAGTTCTTGATGGTTGGCCAATTGTCCAAAACTTTTCATTGGGATGCAAATAGTTTGGCAATAGGTTGTATATGTAACATTACGATATTAGTGTATGGGAAAGAGAATCATTAATAATATAATAATATTAATATAATATCTTTAGCTTATTAACTTAAGGTTAAATATGCTTGTAGTTTAACAATAATAACAACCGCGGTTTCCACAACCATCTCAAAAAGTTTCTTACAAAAGCAACAAACAAGAAACGGAACTAATAAAATTCTGGTTTCCAAAAAAATGCCCCTATCTCTCAGTTCATTGCGTCTCACATGCAACAGGCCTAAAGCTCCTAATTGTAGTAAATCCGATTCAAGTAGCCAACCGACGCAGAAACTCCTTTTCCGCCCGAGGGCACTCCAAATAACCGCCGCATCCACCAAATTGTAAACGTATTTCTAACGACCCGGCTAAACAACTAATAACGAATAATTCACTCACCAAACACTACAGAAGACTACTAAACATTTTTTCTACCATAGACAAAATAAAACAACATATGGATGTCGTTATAATTCTTGTGCCTTATTATAATCGGCGTCAGGTATACATTGTCTATTGTTACTAGTTTTTTTTTCGGAAATACAAATAGTTTTAAAATTCGATCGCTACCTGCACTCAAGTGCGGATTTTCGGAATTCTGTTTTTGATAAAAAAAATGATGCTCACCGCAAACATTGTTTTTATAGCGGTTTGAATTTTAATTCGGGTGTAGCAGGGGTTTTCAACCTGTATGTTTAGGAATTGGAAACAAGATAAATTAAATAATTTACTTTGAATCATCATGATCATTCACAGTCCGACTTCGCCCACTGCTGAGCATAGGCCTTCGTTTTCTTTGAATACTATATACATATAACTAATATAAATAAATTCCGTATAGGATTTTACCTAAAAAGTGAGAGACAGGCAAGTAATGTGTCGGTTTCCGACAATGATTATAGAGCTCGATCTTTGGAATCTCTTTCCAATTTTATGACCAGTTTAAACTTTAAAGGCTTCATAGTTCCACGCTCAAGCAACACACAAACATTATGAAGTAATTGACTAGAATCCAATAAAGAAATGAAGGCCTAAATAAATAAATAATAAGGTCAATAAAACCCCAATCTGTACTCTAATGACAGTGAACGATCTCTAAATTATTCATAGCTGCTATTATTCGTAAATTGTTTTTAATTACAACGGGTTTTCTAATCGTCCCAAAAAATAGTTCGTGATCCCTGATCCCACGCCACAGGGTATTAGAAAAGTAACAAAAGTTAAATGTTGCAGATCTTCGCCGTACGGCGCAACTGTCAATAAACACATGTTTTATGTCTTTTGCGTTACACTGCTGGTTCTAAAACAAAATTTGTTGCGTAATCTTTGGGATAACACGCAATGGATTTCGTTGTTTTTTTATAGCGGATATAAATCTTGCAAAAGGGCGGGTGATGATGCGACGTCATACTACGGCGGCGGCACGAATTTATCTTTGTTTATAGGATTGTTTAAAATTAAGTCGATTTTTTGCATTGTTAACTTTGGCCGTAATCGACAGTAATTTATTTATTTAACGACGCGACAATGATGTTGCTTTTTTTAAGTCGTGTTTTGTTTGCAATTTCGAAGATTCCTTTCTCGAACTTTAAAATTTACACAGATTCAACATGACAATATCAGAAATGTATACGACCAGTAATTAAATTAGTTAATGTATTTTTACTTGACGACTTACATTGAATGTAAAAATTGCAAAATACACGTTGTTTACATCAACGACGTATGAAGACTGCGAATTAGCGTCTCCATGACAGTATGAGATGGAATTTCACGTAATAATTGCAGTGGTACAAGTTAATGGAATAATTATAATTATATGAGAGGCAAAGGGGCCGGCGGCCACCCGCTGTCCGCGCCAACTTCGCCGATTGTTATGCCCAAAAAAAGCAATTAAAAAATGAACCACTAAGAAATTACATTGGATTGTGAAAGAAATAACTTTGCTTTTTTTAATTCCCTATTCTGATAAGCCGAAGTTTTTATGGCTCCGTTTCTTATGATTTTTAAATGACATTCACACAAAATAGTTACAAAGTAAACGTAGTGGGAAATTGAAATTGTATTCTGTGGATGCGATTCGTAACGCAAAAAAATCTATTACGTGCAATGCTAAAAAGTACGGAAGCAATACAGGATGTTTGAGATGTGCTTGGTCATATTTCAGACTTACGTTCTTAATGTGATATAAAGTAGGTAAAGCAACAATAGCAAAATTATCAACTGTTTTCAAAAAACCCGATCGCATAATACGACTTCAAGTAGACCGATGCAGTCGGTGGCATCTGGCATCAAATCTGTGATTTAACTAAAATAACTGCATGAAACTTCTTAAAAATTGGGATTTGTTTTCAACATTTTAATATTTTTTTAGAAAATGATCGATATTTTTGCTATGATTTCCTTACTGTACCACTTCTGAAACACCATATACAATATGATGGAGTTTCTGTTAAGATTAGATTAGGATAGTCCAAGGCGTTACGATCGTCAAGTTTTTTATTTACTGTGAAGTTGGATTTAAATAACAGTTTTGTTGGTTGTCAGTTTGAAGAATTGCTGTTTTCAATTTGTTTGACCGATCTTCTTTGGACGGTGAAAGTGATACTAAAAAGCGTAGTCTGAATATTTGGATTGTGATGCTGTTATGGCTATACCGGATCTTGATTGGGAGGCCGAACTTGATAAAATCTATTGGTTTTCTGTTTTGGTCTATTTAAAATCAAACAGGTGCAAGACAGAAGATGGTTTTTAATGTCTCCTTATAGAATTCACCTGGCAAACGTCAATTTTTTATTGGTTCAAGGTTATGTAGAAAGGCCCCTTCAGGTGGTATGACGCTTAAGGTACGTAGGAATATTATCATAATTTTAATCATATCCATATTGTGGTCATAAAGAAAAAAGTGGTATCTTAGTAAAAACGAGTTTCAGCAAAATTTAGGTTTTTTAAACATACCTAGTTTTTATAACAACTGAAATAGAGAAAAAAAAATGAAACAAGATATTTGGCTTAGTACAAGTATGCTTATTTTTTAAGTATCCGATGCCATTAAATTAACTTTATGGTGTTTTGAGGTAGCCATGAGAATTGAGAGCTTGGCTCGGGAGCGTAATACATCATTTACAAAAGCCTTACATCACCAGAAGACCAGCTACACTTAAACCGCTACCACAATGCAAGAGTGAGAGAGAGGAGGCTACAGAAGTAGAAACAAAACGTTAACCAAACTGTAAATTGTGCAGTGTCACCAGATAGCGCCACTTGTGTTTCGTTGGGCAACCCGGAGACATGGAGTGCACTCACCAGTACTCACTAGTACTCACTGCGATGACACTTCATTAAGTGTCTTTGCTCACTCTACGGCTACAACTGTTGGGAGTTGTGACACTTTAGTCAATGAAAGAGTATACAAGCATACAGTTTGTACTTCGGGATTGCGGGAAAAGAGGCCCGAGTTTCTTGAGATAGCGGGAAATTATAGTTAAGACTTTACAGTTCTGATGGAAAATATCCTAAAAGATTTTAGAAGGAAAGATACTTAAATAAGCAGCAACGCAGCACGGTGACTTTGGGAAACTCAGAGCCATTGAGTGCACTCACTAGTTCTCATCACACTAATATTATAAAGGCGAAAGTTTGTGAGTGTGTGTGTGTATATTTGTTACTTCTTCACGCGCAAACGGCTGGACCAATTTTGATAAAATTTGCTATGCAGGAAGCTGACACCCTGGATTAACACATAGGCTTCTAATAGATTTTTTATGCCGGGAGTATGTTCCCTTGAGATAATTTTCGACAATCACGCGGGCGGAGCAGCGGGCGGCGGCGGCTAGTTAAATATAAATACTTAAATTTAATTTAATTCATTGAGTGTGTTTGCCGCGACTGCGATGCGAATGCTCCGCTAGAATAAACCAGACCGTAAAAATAACAAAAAAAAAGAAGATTCAGACGAAAAGAGTATTAAAATAAGGCCCGCAACGTCCCCGGATAAACTAAACAAGATGTGAACAACAAGCAAGAAGTAGTATTTATATGTATAGGTACCGAGTTAGGAAAAAGTGAAAGTTTAGAACATAGTCGCCACACTGAAATGATTCCAAAAATAAAAATTTATCATGGCCGCTTACAACTGACAGGAACGATGCATCAAAAGACAATTAGTCAATTCCAAACTTAAAAATAAATACACGCAATTAGTAATCCTAATAGACAACGATGAAAGTACCAATATCAGATATAATTGCCCGGGAACGATTCCATGGGAAGTGTGTGGTTCGAATTGCGAGTGAAATTGAGCTGTCAGCCGTGTGTATATTAACAAATGGGTCCCTATGAATATTAATAAAGCATGCTATACGTTACGTTTCACTAGCTTGCCTCCCGACGCCGCCCGTCTAACTTACGTGATGTATTAGTCCGATTAGATAACTCACGTTACTCTTTTTCGAAGAACTTATTATAGAAATCGTTAGATTAACATGTCGTTTGACAACATTTTTTAATTATTTTTCAAGTTATTCTCTCTTGTGTTCTAGTGGGAATTATGTGAGCTGTCTGTACCGCTTGTTTGTGTTCATAAATCTGATCAATTCTTCGAATATTTACATCGAGTAATTAACATTTTTCTTAGTAGTTGACATTTTTACTTTGTTCAAAAATGTGGAATATAATACTAATGGCAGTTTATGAACAGACATACAAGCAGTCCCTGTTTGTTGGTATTAGTTTATTAGGAAAATGGAATCAATGCTTGGGTTGCGCGTTGTTCCAAATGATTAATAGTAAGATTTATGTGATGGTTATTATCATAATAAAAACAAACAAACAAGATCATTTATAAGATACTGCAGTTCGATCGTCTTTAATTATTTCGATAACTTCCGTCCTTTGCCTTTATTGGCTTGAACTCATTTCCTTGAAATTAATTGATGTGATAATTTTGTTTTGCCACTTCATTTGTAACGGAAGAACCTGTCATCATACTTCTTTCTTTTGGCGTGTTGTCAGTTGCTGAGTTTCCATACATATCGCTGTCACGTCAAGTAAATACATAAAAGAGATACCGGCTTAAGTCTAAACTAATATTACGAGTATCAAAGAAGTAAAATTGATGATGGTGTTTGTTTTAAAGGATAGTTATATGGAATTACTGATCCGAATTCTTTCACTAATATTTTATTCTGAAAATTAGATCCTGGAATAAATAAATATTACTCAAAAATATGTTCGATTGACTAAATAATGTCCCCCTTTAACCCTTAGTAAAACCGCCTAAAGTGAAACGCGTACTAACATGGGGTCATAGGCCATGTAGTCCATACAATATTTAGCGAAAAGCTGTTTCCGACATTGTATTGATGGGAATTAACCTCTAGCCTGTATTGTCTGCAGTGTTTTCATACTTGACGACTTGTGATAAAACGTGAACTTTATTAAATTCTTGTTCCTCGAGAGCTGTTTTATGCGAGGAATTTTATGCGGTTGCTTTATTCTGGTGTTTGTTTGGTTTAGTAGATTTGCTGTGTGAAACTGTGTAGCTTTTTTTGCTTATTTTAAATTTGTGCAAAGAAATGAAGGGAAGTCTGCAAACCAACGATTTCTTAGTCAATTTTGCTAGAGGAGACCCTTTTTTATGGATACACTCGGATCATTTGATGATTTCCCATCATCAAATGATCCGAGTTCTTCGGGGAAGGGAGTGTCAGACTCTTGCTGACTAAAACCCATCCGTGTTCCTTCTAATGCTCTTTGCATCCCTGGGCTGTGGTGACTCTTCCATCAAATTCCGCAACCCTGGTAGATGAGACCCTGGAAGAGCGAGAGATTTGTAGAAGGTATAGAAAGTCTATTTTTAGCAACACGAAGAAGTAAAAGGCTGTTTAAATTTTTGTAGACTTATTTTTCTATTAGCGCAAAACCCTGATCGTGATTCACTTTTTGAAATACAAAACATAAAAACTGGATTTAAAAAGATTCAAGGTATCACGTAATGCGTTTAAAAGTTTTTCGTTCAAAACCATCAATGAATGAACTCATTCTTAAGATAGTTTACGTTGTAAATAAAAAAGAAATATTAGGAGCACGTCCAAACCACGTAAATAGTCGCCTATTAAATTGTTATAGTAGTCGCAGCACGAACTAAAGAGTGAGTTGAGACTCAAACATGCTAACATACAAGATGGTATAACAGTTGCTTTTAGTTCCATATGGAGCCTTCAAAACGGTATATAGAAAACATTACCTACTGCACAAAAATACACCCTTTCAATGTAAGGACACCTTGACAAAATAAGCAACAAGAAATAAGAGAGTAGGATATTAATGGAGAGATCAATAAAAGAAGAAATCTTCTCCTAGCTTTAGCTAGCTTAACCTAACTTTGATACGAACTTGTAAAATGACGTCAATTTGTCTTCAAACTGTTCGTTTTGATAATGGCTGCTCTATGGACTAAGGTCCCAGAGCCGCCAGACCTCCCTTATTTTCTCATTAATAAAATGTGTGGGATAGAGTAGTGTTAGTAAGTATGTACTTTTAACATACGCCTGCTAGCTTGGACCGACAGCGCAAGCTCTGGGATCTCCGTCGACTAGTTAGATATTGTGTCAACGTTTATGTCTAATGATAAATGTCATAAGGATTTAATTGGATTTATTTATTTGACGATGGTTATAACTTAGCTACACATTTTATCTCTATCTGAGTATACTACATCCCTCATCAAACAGTAGAGCATTGGAGCGAGTATTACCTCAATTGTATCGGTCGGTCCGTCAAAGAGCTGTTCATTGGCGGATGACTGTTGACAGTAACTGTTTGCCACCTCACGCGTACCAATCATGCACTGTGAACTAATTATATACGTGGTGTAGACCTCTGAGCAGTGTCTGTGGTTGATGGTGACAAGATTTCGGAAACGCCTGTCGATAGCGATGAATAAGTAATCGATACTACTGCTTAGTACGGAGGGGCTCGTGGTCCGTAAATAACAACAGCAGCACGGGTCGATCTTCAAGGGTAAAGGGTAAGCAACGCTTGCTGAGATCGGTCTGTGGATGGGTGTCCATATGAATATATCAAAACTTCTCCGTGCCTCGAAAATTACTTTATTAAGCCGTTGGTTCCGGTTGTTTAGCTTTGGTAGTAGTCACGGACGTCAGAACCCAGAAAAACTGACACACGATTGACTTGACACGACTGACAGACTGTCTTGCAAAGAAGTACCGTGTTACCCAGATAATGGGTTGTGGAGGTACGATAGGTAGTCGCTTCTTGTAAAATACTGGTATTCATCTGAATCCGGTTTCACTGGAAGCCGACCCCAATATATAGTTGGGATAAGGCTAGGCAGATGATGACATGCACTGTACTCAGATTGACAGAGCATTGAAACAAAAAATAAGCAAAATTTTGTTTGAGTAAAACCTTTTGTAAACACGTTGTTTATGCTTAAAAACAAAAATCTGCACCTTACATCTTCATATCACACTTTAGCATCATTTACATACTAAAATGACGCAATCTCATTCAAAACTACATTTCCCAACAAAAAATATTTACAATCCTACTTAGATAGTGTAGCTACTATAACGCTGTTAGCATTCTTCTCACGAGTGTAAGTAGATTTACATGTCCCCAGCACGTGAGCTTATTTTGAATTTTACTCAGATTGCTCTCCGGCCTTCTCGAGACAAACTTTAGGGAACGAGACGTGTTGGATGAAATAATGATTTATGCTCATAAAAAGTTCTTCATCCTAGGATGATTGGAGCCCTTCGTGGAGGTCTGCTTACTCTCAAAGGGGGAAATGGCGTGAGAATATATCATCATTACTGGCATTATGATTTGACAGGGCTTTCGGCTGCGAAATTTTGAAACCTCAGGGAAAAAAAATCTCGCCTTACTATCGATACCGAGTGCAATACTTTATAAGTTTCATTAATTACAAAGGCACAGTAAATAAAACCGCAGAAATATTCGACATTGATGAAGATGAAGAAACAGATCCTAATCAACACGAAAATGAACATTCTGATACCGTTAATCATAAAACAAATTGAAAAACAGAAGCATTCTGAAATGGGAGTATATCAAACTGTTATCTTAGATCACGTAACAAAATATAGCGTTAGCGATTTGAGTGAGACAAACACGTTTGTTTCCTAAGTAAATATGTTGTACTGTGCGTTGCTGTCCTCAAGTAGGGCTAAGGGTACACAGTAAAGGCTATCTTAATTCTATCTTTGAGTTGTGTTCCTTGTCTATAAATAGAGCCTGTAATAGCGTATTTATTTTGAGAAATATCACTAACACTAAAGTTTTGCCATAAACCTTCGGATTTGTCCTCACGATATCGTGGTGATTACGTCTCACGTCGTTGGAAACATCAGTACTAGTGTACGAATAAGGACTGACGTGCTACGTCTGTCCATATTCAAAGCTTTTTTACTTTCATAAACTTATTCTACGTCGTGAACTTGGCTTAGTGCACTGTCAATGTCTCAATGATTGGACTTATCAATCTACCATCAATACAGTCTTAATTACTGTGATGAAAAAATATGACTATTTCACACATCGTTATCTCGCACATCCTCATCGAGAAATGAACCATTACAGCAAAGGGTGTTTAGATTCTCACCGTATTTCGCCTTTTTACACTCTTCGTCCGCTATTTATCATAAAAAACTGGTTGGGTCCAAGTTTATCAGTTTTATAGCATGAACTTCTACACAATATATTAAAGTGTTTGATGACCATTAAGCTTTTATCTGCCGCTGCAGATAAGTTCATGGCGTGTTTATGTCTCGGCAAGATCGATTGGAGGCCCTTTGCCGCAAGGCTCCTGATAAGATAAATATATTGATCGAATAATTATGTTCTTACAGTCGTATTGTAAATTTTATTTCGGGTAACAGGTTATTATGAGAGCAGTGATAACCAAACTGGAGTGTTACAGCTATAAATGAGATGACATAAGAAGAAAAATGTAGAAAACAAAGTTTAGAAATTTGATGTTTGGATATGCTTCACGATACGTTTATATTTTATGTATCTTGATTTACAATTAACAGTTATGCTTCTGGCACAACTAAATCCTGACGCCGCCGCGCCGCTTGTTGAATACTTACAACTTAATTATAAAATGAAGTACCGTACTGTCCCATCATAATAATGTAATTTCAATACTCCCTTACGAGTAACATTCTTTCAAAGGAAAATGAAGAACTTAATTCAATTTGATGCTTCATTATTATGAGCAGAAAACTCGAGATGATATTGAAATCCCGTTTTCTCCTTTCGTGTCTGACCGCCTTTTTTTCCTACGCATATTGCCTACGTGACATTGGGTTTCCAAGTAAATCGAAAATCTTTTACTTATTTGCCAGTGAAAGTAGAAGCATGTTTCACTCAATTATACAAGGTTCTACGGCATTTGTTGGACAAAAATCATGTCCAACTCAAGTTGAAATTAAATAGAAAGTAACCCTGTCCACTACTGTTCGTGTTTATTTAATTGGTTTTCTTTAATAACTCATTTAATGTTTGAATGCTGTAGTATGAGTATAACTTTATTAACCTTTACCAAATTATTTTCTGACAAATGGTGAATCGAAAGAACGGGGAGTGTGTGTTCGGATAATGATTATAGCATCTGATGTGTACAATGTTACGCCATTAAAACTTTTGCGTCCATATCCGTAGGTGTACGGGAAAAAATACCGTAAACAATAATTAATTAGGCCTCGTTTGGTGTGCTAGCAAGCTCTTTATCTCTCTGCGTAGGTGGAGCCTTGATTATTGGGTTAATAGGTTGATGATGAGCTAACTTGTTATCGCTACCTACTTGTTTGAGGTTTACACCTTACCTAATTAAGGTATGTGATAGTTATTTCCATAGTTTGTTATTCTCTATCTTCTCCCTGCGTTCGTTTTGGGTTGATAAGAGTGCCTAATAGCTCTTCGAAGTAAACGTTTTGGTTGATGCCAAAACTCTCAAATTTTATAAAATTCTGTCTTTAGTTGAAGCAAGTTGCAGATAATGATTTTGTAAAACTAACGTTTAAGCAGAATATAACAAGCTTTCTCCTACTTTTTATAACTCGTCAATAGTACATCATTAAACAGTTACAGCATGAGTTATTCAATTTTAACAGCTGCATAGTTTACCATATGTGTTAACGCATTGTCGTTAACTATACAGACCGAGTCAGTTAAAAGGTCAACACAATAAAAGGGTCCAATACTCCAATACTATCGCAAACATTTGACATTGAATCGATTGTGTCGATTTTGACAGTAAATCAATTTGGAATGTTTGAAATTACCACCAAAACATGACCAAAGATTTTTTTTTCGTTCAAATTTCTAAGAACCTAAACTTAGAGGGACTAAGACGCAGAATTCAATGGATCGATTTATAAAATCGATTTAGAGACCAGCAAAAACTCGTTGGTCGCTCCGAATGTAACAAATATCGATCGTCCAGCAGATAGCCGTAGCAGTTGTTGAATCGATATAGACATGGCGCTTTGATTACTCGATTCAATCGAACTCGTATAAGCACTCGGATCTCCGATGCTGCAAACCATGTTGTGGATTGTGGTAATGTCCGATACCTATCTTTGTCGGCTAGCTGTCGAATCGGCGATCATTCGAGTATAACACATTACGTATTCATGTTGGACAATTGATATAACTTGTTACGAAATTTACGACGTCCGCAACTTCACCAAGTACACTATAAGTACTATAGCGTGGTCTAGATTCAGGTGCAGTCATATTTTCAATGCTTTCTTTATTTATTTTATTGTTCAAGATACATATATCTCTACGCATGCATCGGGTAATGGGCAGCGTATCGCGGTGTAATCAGAACGCAGGCCATTTAAAAGGTCCTTAGCAGAAAATAAGAATGGTGCAACTGAAACTGGACAAGTGGGTGTTATTACAGATATTTTTCAAATAAATTGTGGATTGTAATCAAAGCTGTTCCATTTATATGGTAAAGTATTTTAATTTGTTCGATAAGGTTTCAAGAAAATTACTGTTTGATGTCTTTATTTGAAATAAGATGCTAAATTAACGTCTATCAATAATGTCACATCAAGACCTTTCACTGTTAGCGTTACTACATTCCTGTCATCCAAATATAAAAGTGATGATACAAAACACATTTCATTGCATAATCTCATCACGCCCTGTCCAAGTTGACCCACCTCTGAAATACTTTAATAGACTGAACAATGTGCCCCGAATCGAACTTTACCAACAATATACACTCTGACTGTCCAAAAATATTCGGTACTTGTACTGTCAGAACTTCCATTGATGCTTTATAGTAAAGAGTTCTATATTTGGAACGGTACCAAATATTCAATGGATGTTTTATAACTAGAAGGTCTCAAAAAGGTGTGTATCAACAAGGGGACCGGGTGTCGAAGTATACGGTTGATTGTTTGGACGTTTTGACAGCTGACCACGCTCGTTACCACTGTCATCGTGAAAGGCATCAGTAATCTAAATGCAAGGCTAATTGAATACAAAAGAAGCGATAACTATGGAATGCACTTTATGGGGCCGCGTTGTGTAATAAAAATTTAGGCTGAAGTTTGAGCAAGCTCAGTTTATCATCGTTGCTCTTATCATATTTGCGCCTTCCATTCTTTTGTTTAGAAAGGTTATCTTAACTGCCCACGCGTCGCGCCACACCTATGGCCATGGGCCTGTCGATTCTGTTAAGGTTAAAAATAGTCTAGGTTTTTTTTCTGGGATTTGTAGAAACTTAACATGTGACCAATTTTGATTTATACGACGTATGTGAAAAAAAAATACTGAATTTTTTGAAGACCGTATTGGTATAAAAGTGTAAATCGCTACAAAGACAGCCAATACCGCGAAATAAGACAGTGTATCGGTCACCAACAACAACATATCAAGAACCATAAATAAAGATCTCATACTTGGACCTAATTCACGCAGCTCAGTGACAAAGCGAGCGATGGGACGCCAGAGGCATGGTACAAGACTCCTGTCTCCTGCAGTTAATGACGTCATTAAATATGAAGCGTGTACCCAGCCTTTTTGTAAAGGTCTGCACATGTAAGCAGGTGCAGGACAGATCATATTCATCTGCCTCGCCCCTAGCTGCAAAATCGAACAAGTGGGCCTTGATGGTATTCCTTTAGTGGGTTTTTTTCCTTTGGGAGTAGTGAAATAGGCGCGTTTTAGTTTTATGTATGTAATGGTGTTGTGAAATGTATGACTTTATTGCATAACAGTTTGTAATTTATAGGTTCTGTCTCTTTTAATTTATGTCAGACAAATGAATATTTTGTATATAAATAAAATACTTAGTTGTAGCGATTCGCAAAATGACATTGTTTTCATCGCGAGTAGAACCAGGATAAGGCTGGCATAGGATGTATAGGAACGTTGGGATTGGCTCAGGAAAAGAGCGGTTTATGCTCAGCAGTGCCTAAAGTCGGGATGTGGATGATGACGATAATGACCGATTTGCGAGCGTTCTTCAGAAAAGAAGGCTTACATGATTTATGTTTAAGATTTTTTCGGCTTTTGGTTCTTAGTTCTTTATGTCATGATTTGTTAGTGTTTGCTTTCTCTCTTCCAATTTTCATCTCAGGTGTCGCCTTAATGAATAACAGTTTAGTATGTTGTTCCTAACCGCTCCTGAATTGTGACGACACTTTCATTATTACGAGTATGTAAACAATTGCTAGGCCACCTGTCACAGACGTGATAAGTTCGTAACAAAGAACTTTGTCCATACTGTTAGCATTTAGCGTACTTAGAGGCAACACTTGTTTTACTAATTATGTTTTTAAGTTCGACATTATTTTGTACATACCAAGAATAATGCGACGGCTTCGTTTTGAATGATTGAACTTCAGTGTTTCTTATGATATCTGTTATATATGATATGATGTTGTCTATGATTTTTTGGGTTCTGAAAACCCTTATGAAAAAATGCGACCCTAATAGGATCCCTCGCGTGTCTGTTTGCCTGTCTGTCTGTCACAGCATAAAATACAGATCAAATTTGTTCACTTATAGATTCCAGGAAAACCTATACGAAGTCCATGGTCCAAAACACTTTTCGACTCGCACTTGGCCGATTAATAAAACAAAACAGAAATTAATTCAGCCACTCTTTAAATATAGGACGAAGTTTCAATCTTGCACATTTTTATGATTCCTTTACCTTTTTTACAAGACCTCTTTCCGAGAATAGAAAATAGGATCACAAGACCATAATAACTCCATTTCTTCCTTCTTCTAAAAATAGATAAAATTAATGACGACGATTCCAACGATGTCAGTAGCCATTTAATAGACAAAATGACGCAGCAATTACGGCTACAAGCGTGCATGACCGTGCATCCATAATGAAGTGTGGGCTGCGCTTGCGTATCGCATTTATTAGCTTTACTCTGCTCCTCTCGATCGTACTGTACTTTGTTATCATATGATTGAATAGTTGGAACTTTATGACCAACATCTGTTGAAAGTGGAAATGGAAATATGTAAGGGATGTCAGTGCTTTCATACTTTGCCATCTATCAGATGGAATGAGAATTTGAAAACTATGATAATGTTTGCATGCCATACGATTCAGAAAATTGCAGCACATTAGATACATACTGAAGAAATGGAGGACCTTGTTAAAACTTCGTATATCTAATTAATATTTGACAGTAGATTACGACAGATTAAGTTGTTTAGTCGTTTTTTGCTCTACATATTTTGTGTGTATTCAGAATGAATTGTGGGCTGCGCTTGCGCATCGCATTTATTATCTTTAATCCGCTCCTCTTGATCGTACTGTACTTTGTTAACATACGATTGAATAGCTGGAACTTTATAACGAACGTCTGTTGAGAGCGTTACTGGATATATGTAAAGTATGAATGCTTTTCACACTTTGCCATCTATCAGAGGGAAAATGTTTTTGATAGCTGCGATAGTGCGATACATGCAAAAGGAGTTTGAAAACTACTTTACTTGATACCGAAGTAACAGAGGACTTGTAGAACTATATTTATGACACATTACCTTTACTACTCTCAAGTATTCATTTCCTTCTATATTTGATTAATGTTAATGTGTATTTGATATGAGACTACTATTATTGGATTTTTCCTTCAGCCCATCTTGATTCATGCCTAGTTGATGGCAGAAGGTCTCAATTACTAGTGTGCTTACTAATTAGGCACATACTCACTGCCTAAGACCCTATGGGGTATTTAATTGTAAAACTATGATGTTTATATGTGCAATGCAACGTTCTATGGAATGCGAGTGCAAGTAAAAGAAGAGTGAAAATCCTGTCTGTGAGAACGACCTCAGCTCGGGGAACACAGACGTGACGTCATTTGTGGGTAAACTTTATCTTGTTTCGAACCGCACGTTGACGGAAACAAACACTTTCCTATTGTACGAACATATGATAAGATATACACTTTGTAACGCAACAAGTCAACAATGATTCGTTTTCGAGTTCGGCGTATTTCGTGTCTTATCGTTTCCTTTCGGGATATTCGGCCATTGTGCCCAGATTAGTTAATGATTCATTAGGTTTGTTACCTAAGTTCGACTTCGGTTTGTTCTCGGTCGATCGCGTAGCCTAAAGTGAATTGAAGGAATCTTTTGTACCTACGTATCAGATTGGAACTATTATCTGTTACAACTTGGCTAATCGAGTTGGGAAGTTTGTTTATCGAATAAAAATATGTCTGGACTTTGGATCGATTGTTTCTTACTTTCTTCTACTCTATGGAAGCTTGGATGAACTGACTATGTTTTGTAACTAAGTAATCTTAAGCGGGTGTGAATTTTAATAATATTACATTTGTAAAAGCATAATTTCAGCTGTTAAACTGGATATGATTATGTCGGTATGTACAGCTTAGTAATGCTTTCCTGTACTAATTATTTTATTTACAGAGTTGCAAGGTGTATACGAACAAGGTCTAACTAGTGGAAGCCAGGTGTAACAATTACGCGTGTGATTTAAAAATAGCTTCTCTAACTGGTTATCACATGGCAGCCCGAACAAAAGGCCTGAGATTTTGCTTTGACGCTAATTAAAAGTCTGCATGAATCAGCCAAATAATGGTCATTGATGCAAAATTTGTCCAATTTGTTAGGGGCATGAATTGAAAAAACGTCAGCATTGGACCAAGAGTCCTTTTGTATGTATAAACAATGATCGACCTTTGTATGGGATGTCAAACCTGTATGTAAAATAAAAAGGTGGCTTCGTGAGGTGAGGGTCCCTCGAGTGTTCTCTTAGTAGGCATTACAAATTCGTCTGATTGAACCCAGCACACTGTCAATCATTCTTCACTTGAATGGCGGCTAATGATTTTTATTAAATTGACGTATTTTTTCTTTCGTTCCAAACAAAAAATTATAACAATAATTGATGACTCGTTTTTATTCGTTGTTTATTAATTGATATCAGACATTTCTGAAGGGTGACGTCAGTTTGTGTTAATAATAAAGATTATAAGATTAGATTATTTTGATTCGATACGCGTTGTTGCAAAAAGTGCAAGTAGAGCTACGAGTCAAAAAGCTGGGGCCCTACTATGAAGTCTTAAAACGATCATGATTCTACTCTAAGAGAGAGACGAAGCTATACATAGCGAATAGCACTATCCCTTTTACATCATCCGAATTGGATGGCATTAGCACGTCATAGTAGGGTTACTGCTCTGCAATTCAGTGCAATGGATTGTTACAATGTTTTTTTTTTCATTACTTTGGTCTTAGTCTGCCTATGGCCATTAGTAGTTCTCGAACGTTTTTTGAGTGAACGAATTCACGAATTCGGTTCCGTTCTGCTTTCATTAAACAGATCACTCTCAACAAGTACCCCTGTTTTGCACAGAATAACTTCTGCTGTGTGAGTTTGAATATCTATTAAATGTTCCTCCCTATCCATGTTATAATTACTACCTCTATAGATCTTTAAATATACCTGTTTTAATATGTACACGTACAGAAATACAAAGGGCTGGTTCCTAGCCCGTACACAGTATGCTAAAATGGGAATTACAAAACGTACGAGTACCTACATAAGATGGCAGATGTAAGCAAAATAATATCATTTTAAATACATACGCAGCCTGTATTTATGATCTCCTTGCTTACCTACTTATATTAGCATCTTTTGTTTCTCCAGCAAATATACTTTATGATGCTGGGAATATCAAAACGATTGTTCGGTGGATTTCCATACAATCGGTTCAATAATGCAAGAGCTTCTATTAACAAGTTCCGTAATACCCGTTTATTGTTTGTTGTGTGTCATGTAGCTGGTATTATATTACCACAGAAAACTTCATAAGGAAATAGAAGTGGTATCAAAAGGATTTAAGGAAATTCCTAGTTGGGAAGCTCCCATTCCCAACACAAAGTTGTAACATGTTCGCCAAAATTTAGTACGTCCACATCATTATATCCGCTCTCTACCAAAAGATATCCACACAATAATGTATTCTTCTCACAAACACCAACACGACGACGTCGATCATGACCAGCTCGTCGGTCTACCTTATAAGATTCTCATTATGATACGAAATTTTTTCTATGTCTAAAATAACATTATCAAATGAATAATTTTCACAACGAGGTACATTTAGTTCAAGCTTCAAGCTGAGCGTGATGCCGCTAAGGACCAGCATTTTACAAGGGAAAACACCTAGAGCGCAATGAAGTAAGCATGCCAGATTCCACTTCTAGTTTTGTCATGATTTCTTCCTAACTTGTGGATCATACGGTCCGCCATTCACTTCGAAGTTTCAAGTATGAGAAATCTATTCTCTTCTTTTGTTTTCTATGCATTATGATGACCCTTGTATTTTCTTTGTAACACAAACTAATCACTATAACAAGATGCCAATATATCTATGCGTTATCTAATCTCAATTTCAATGATATATTCGAACATGGCCGTATGTCGTGGGAATCTTCGGCCAATTATTCAATTTTCGAGTTGTTCCTATGTTTGGTTGAGGCTGTTGACGTGTTTAGGAATTCTTTTAAGACATAGTGAGAATATTGCTCAATGAAATATGAGATTAGTAACCATAGTTTTAAAGAGGGTTTGCCTGTTGGGGTTAGAGATCATTTATTCTCATAAGAATTACAATTCACTTACATGAGAATATTTAACTAGACATATCACAAATAAACTAAATGTTGGACGCATTACAAAAACTGTTCTAAAAATGTTCTGCACACATTCTTAGAAACTCTTCTTTATTTAAATCTACGTCCACACACGGCACGAAACGCCCTCATCATAAATAAACTAGGACGTTATAATTTGATACGTGAACTCAAATGAGAATTAACTTTTGAAAGTTCTTCAATTTATTAGCTTAGCTGGTCAGTATAACTCCTTACGTTTCGACAGACATATTGGCTATCGCGGAGGCCAATTTTCGCGTTGCCCATCTATCATCGCTTGCGCTTGCGATCCAAAGTTAGCTTCAAGTGTTTTAGATAATGACGCCGATCTAAAACACTTGAGCAGATCGCGTCAGTGGAAATTATGATTAATACCAGGCTAGTTAACGGTGCTAGAGAGGGCCACGACTCGTAGCAGTTGAAGCCCGAAGGTGCCCGAAGCCACGGATGTCCGTGCGATGGGGCGGACGCATCATTTGTTTGCTCAAAGACCGGTCCACGTCGCTACTGCTTCAAATTCATAATTTTTCAATGAGCCTTTTTTCTACTGGCCGCTCCGTCTCGCTGACAACTGAGCTTATGGTTCCCCAGATAAGATCGCTTTGTGCGCCATTAGCCAAAGTGATTGACGTTGTTAGTTTGTTGTCAGTAATTTTGTTTGAAATTTAGAGCGGCGAGCGTGCCTTTTTTTGTTCCGTATGTGTAAAGAGAGTCGTGTTGACATGAGAGACTATTGCGATAAATCCGATAATGCGATTTCGAAACCGAATAACAGAAATTGAATTGAAATACTCGGGCTTAATAACACAGTGGAACACTAATGATAATCTAATAGGTTTGTGCTATTTGTACGATTCAATGTCTTTCGTTATGAAACATAAGCCACGAGTGGAGGCATTTGATGATGAATGATGGCAATAAGCAAGGTCTTGATAGTTATAGATAGAAGAAGCATTAAGTAGCGGAAGAAATCGCATGAATGATTCCCATCGTTAACTAGTTGGACCTCGATTTGCTTCATATCTTTCTGCCAGGACATTAACATCGGTGACAGTTCAAAACCAATCAAAAAGCTATCCGACCATATCTGGCTTAACAGTAACTAGGTGATAAATAACAAAGCTGTCAGTGGAGCGTTTAACAATGAGTCAGAGTAATTATACGGACGACACTATTGCACAACGGTGAGCGGTCGGTATCTGTCGAATTGTGAAACAATGGAAACTTTTAGAATTTTGCGGGTACGAGACGGGTGCGACACGATATGCTACCAGCAGAAGACAGGATCAACGTTGCAGGTGATGATTTAATCTAATATTAGGATAATGAAGAACTTGATGTCTTTCCTCACATATTCACTAAAGGAAATACTATTTCTAGTATGCTCAATGGAATTTATACGAAACCCAAATTATACACCGTAGGCTCAGATGCCACTAAGGACAGTGACATAATTAGAGAAACATTAAGAAATTTTAGAGCAGAAGCTTAAGAAATTGTTTACAGAAATAATTTTGCTCTATAAAATTGCTTCGGATCGCAATCGAATCGTACAGCACAAAACTATGAAATCACCCGATGAAACACAGCCTGGACGATATCGTGACCAGACGAAATGTGGTACAAATTGTAGACGCCGCGTTTGTCCATGTTATTCGGGTCGCGATTGGTTCGCATTTGCAAGCTCGGGGGTTCCCCAATGTGAGGTCGAGGTGGTTGTAATTAAAGAAATCATACGAGTGATAGTTGTATGAACCGCAATCATAGAAACGTGAGCTACGATAAATGGTTTTTGGTCGACGAATGTAGATATGGTAAGTCTTAACAAGTAATTAAAATATGGTGATTGAAATTGAAGAAATAAGGTGGTGTGAGGCTTATGTGAAAGTGGCAACGTGAAGCAGTATTATAGGGTTTACAAGGGGAACAAGCAGCAACCTCGATTCTAAGTGGTACATTTAGCAACCCAATAATATTTTCAACATGGTGATTGAAGTGGAAGACGAAGTGTCGGAATGCCTCTCACAAGACGGACCTGATGAAGGTCGTGGAATCAGCTGGATGCTTTGATTTCTTAAGACAAAACGATACCTGAAAAAGTGCTCTTAGAAGAATTTATTTTAATGCAGATATCTAAGTTTTATCGAAATAATATTTCTAATTATAGAATTAGAATTATTATTTCGATAAAACTTTCCAAAATCCCCAGGGTTGAACGGAAACATCAAGGAATCCCAGATTTTTCCGCAGAATTGTGTTGATTTTTGCGAAACCCCCTCGGGCCGCGCTCCAAAGTTTGTGCTAACTGCAGCCAAGTGATAACACGCCATCGCTAATCCGAGAGGCGACCGCGCTCCCAAATCTATTTGATACAAGAATAGAGCATTACTGGAAGTGGTATACAATATGAGACAGGAAAATGAGGTTTTAGGTATTTTTGCGTCGAAAGGTTTTTAATTATTTGAGAATGTTTTGCTGACTTGGAAAGACTCGAGAGACTCTTTCGCGTCATTCAGACGCAGTAGCAGAAACTTACATTGAAGAAGCTTGCGAATCCTTAGTCTTTAAGGATTCGCACCGATTGTGTTTAAAGTTCTCTTCATTGTTGTAGACATATTGACATCTTTGGCCTAGTTAATGGCAGTTGGCAATAACAGTTGACATTTTGCTTTTATTCCGCTTTTGCCGTGGGATTTGATCCGGACTTGAATTTGTGGCGACTTAATCATCATCATTAGAAAGTCAATAAACGTTCGATTCATTTCATTGTCCTTACCTTTGATCTACATGTCCCCAACACGACTACATGCTACATGCCAAAAACACTCGTTGCTCGGTTGACAATGGACCAAGGGATTGAGGAAACTGGAATAAAAAAATAATCTGAAGAATAGATTGTATTAAATGATTCCAGGTTTCCTAATCCCTGGTATATAGTTTGAGATTTTTTTCGTTAACTCGTAGTTCAAATTTCTCCGGCTAAATTATTCAGCAGAAGCCAAATAATGTTAGAAGTAATTTAGATTTACATTCTCAAATAGTCAACCCTTTCGTTTCAGTCCGTTCAAGGAGATTGAAGAGGTAAGTACTTACTCCTAGGGAGATAGGTATATCTCTTTTGAGTTGCTAAGTACGCGTTACTTGCGTTGTCTAGACATGTAAATAAAATTTATGTGTCTGGCTTACTTTTAAGGATCTTGTACATTTCAGAATATTTTATATTTTTAAGTTTCTTTATTATCTCTTCTTTTTTATTTTCTTCTTAGAGTTTGTAAAAACAGCCGATGTTGCATGGATGGACAATCAAGAGATTGATTTAAAAATATTGATTAACTTTGATTTCGACCAAATTCGATTCGGTAGTTTTACCCGTAGAATTTAGAGTTTTGATGCGGAAAATAAATCTTCGGATTATACCTACTGCTATAAAGATGCTAGGTTTATTTATCGGTACTAATATGTATCTTTCAGCACTGTTAATCATGCTCCAGGCGGCTCCGACAGATTTAAAGTATCCTAAATAAGTGCAAATTGTTAATGGTTTTGTCGATGGGATCAGATTAGACCGTAGAATATTATAGAATTTACGATTTACAATGTCATCCAGAGTGGATGATGTAGTAGAATTCTCACTATTTCTATATGGTCGTGAGCCGATAAATATGAAATACTTCGATGACTCGAAAATAACCTAATTTGGAGCCCAACCTTCGGGGTGAAATCCTTGCGAATTTTAATGAAAATTCGCAAAGATTCCTGTTCCTTAAAATGTCAAGGAACGCACTTAATTAACAGTCACCCGGTATTATTTAGAATTACCAGTGGCGAGCAGAGAAAGACATAATGATAAGAACGAAAAAATCACGGTCTCTTCCAGCAAATAATTTAAAACAACATAATCCGAGCAATCATTCACACCGCACGGGGTTGCATAATCCTCGTCAATGCGTTTGTCATCATTCACGCACGAATTCGGCTTTACAACGTAATCGGCATTGACTTCGGTTTTGTTCTGTCTGTCTCCTGCCTTTGATTTTGAAACTTCGTTAAAATTAGCCTTTTTAGTTTTTTACGCACGTACGTGGGTCGTACTGAAAGTTTTCAGAAAATATAAATGGAATTATGTGGAAGCCGGTTAATCCTTTACATGCACCGTCGCATGCGATGGAACCATTGATTGAAGCAGTGGACCCACTCATCCACGTCTTTTTCAAACGCAGCCATCTTCAGGGTTCATAAAACAAAAGTCCCAAGGTACCAGGTCAAAACTGTTAGGAAGATGACTCACTTACTCCACAACTTTGATAGACAAATGTTTGATAGTTCGTCTAGCGGAGTGAGTTATCGTGGTGGAGGAGGATCCTACTTCTTGGGCACTGCTGTCTTACATTTTCCAAGACAACTGGTAAATAGTGACTGGCATACCAATCTGCAGTAACAGTCCTTTTATCTTCTAGGACCATTGTTGCGAAATAACCCATCCGTCCAAAGAATGAGGCAATCATCTTTTTCCCTTGACTTCTGCCCTTCTTTTCTTTTGTCAGCAAATCTTCGAATGGAAACATCAATTTCGCAGATTGTCTTTTGGTATCGGGTTCGTAACAATATATCCAGATTTCACCTGTGACGATGTTATATACAGTATTCGAGTCACCTCCGTCATACTTTTCAGACATTGAGCGGCACCAATCCAAGCGACCAACAGCGACAAGCAACGTTTTTGATCTTCCATCAGATTATGATGTATCCATCTAGTACAAACTTTCTAACGCCTAAATGTTCATGTAAGACTTTTTGTACTTGACTCGTATCAATGCCTAAAGCTGTACGAATCTGTTGATATGTCACAATTCTATCTGTTTCTATCATTAGCCGCACAGCACTCACGTTATCTTCAGTAGTCGCCGTAGAAGGACGTCCTTCTCGCGAATCATCAGTGAGTTTGTTTCGACCACGTTTAAACTCATTAAACCAGCTGTAAACAGTGGGAGCTTCTTCATGAATGCAAATCGAAGTCTATCGCAACATTTTTGTTGAGTAAGATCGCAACGAAAGTCGTAATAAATCATGGAGCGTAATCGACGCAGGACAGACTCTTTTGAATTGCCACCAACTTGTAAAAACATTTATTAATTTACACATCTCAAAGAGTTTTTAATTCTAAATTTAAATAAATTTGTCATCGGCTGCTTTTTTTACTGGCCTATTCTAAAAACTTTCAGTGTGACCCCGTAGTGGTGTAATCACTTGATTAAATTCATGATCTTTAACCCGTTTTACCTCAATGTCCAAATAGGCCGTTTGGGACGGTAATAACTCAATCTAGTAAATTGCTCTCTCCTGATAAATGTTTGGTAAGACCACTTTACTCAAAATGTCGATCAAGGTTGATAGTTTTAGTTGCTGCTATAAAATGTTCGAGATCAGTTAAGATAAAAGCTTTCTAAATACTGTGTCCGGTTCAAGTGTACGAGGAAAGGTAATACTTTTTTATTTTGGGTTACCTATGAATTTTTTTTTGGGATACTTTTAACTACAACTAAAACTTTTTAAGTTCTAATATTTACTTAAGGCATGATTTTCGTTTTTCAAAATCAGCTACTTATTTCTGTTTTTCTGTTTTTTACTATACCATTTTTAAAAACGATAACTATGTGGGTAAAGAAAGAGAAGATGGGTACCTACTTACATTTTACCGTTCACAAGTTAACAGCATTTATCTATAGTTCACACTTATTTTCCGTTGTCAAATTATCCATGAGTGTGTGAACAAGACCTTATCTCTCATCGGATGTAGAATTTAATGAATACGTATTGCGAATGTATTCGTTCCAATGCCAAAAACCTGTTATGTTGGCACCTTCTTGCTTGGTGATTAATCATTAGTTGTGTACTTTGCAGGCTTATGTTCAATCATGATCACTTCTCATGAATTTTATTAGGCAATGATAGTTGGCTCATTACTACATTTTAGGGTTCCATAGGAAACACATGTTGCATCGTATCCATGTAATGTTTTTGTTTAATGTAAAAACTTGCATTTGCTTTGTATTTCTTTGCTATGGAAGAGCGGGGCTTCCCAACACAGGTATTGCTTGCTTTAAGGGAAGCTCCAAACACTAAAAACATTTTTATGTAAACTTATGAAGTAATAATGTTTTTTTTTTGTACAACAATACGTTTTCCCGTACGGGGTAAGCAGATCGTTAGATCGTTTTTGGGTTACAAAAATACGCTCGATATAAATAAATATTTTAAGTTGTTGGCAGTGATGCACATTGGTTGCGATTGGATGGGCGTAATTTTCATGGTTAGGGGAGCAACTACAGAAACCTATACTATGTGCGTGGCCCGACACGTACTTGGCAAGTTTTTCTCACAGGTTACATAGAAGCAATTTAATTCGGCGACTATAGTGAATTCCATGCAGATCGCTGTGAAACCATACACGGAAAGAAATTCGGCGACCACATGCCTTTTTTGCTTTTAGGTTCACTAATACCCTATTGGAATTCAAATTGGCCAGATTTATTGACTAAGGATTCTGTGGGAAAATGCATGCGAAGGGCCCTTAAGTACCTGAATAATCACAGCCAAGAACAGGTCTTCGATAGCTGCCAGTACTAAACTATTTTAAAAACAGATGTGTAAATTTTGTAAAAAAAAACAAATTAAGTTCGCAATTGCCTGTAGATATAAGGATTGTTTTACGACTTTTTAAAATTCGTTATAAAATTATAGAATCGTGTATACTAATAAAATCGATAGCTAATTCATCATTCTTTATTGCATGTTTTTACTTTGTTGATTCAACAAAAAACAATACCAAAGTAAACTTGTTTTGGGGGTCGATAATTTGTGAAGCGCGCGACATTCACGTCGGGAAGTTGTTAGTTTTTTTTCTATCCTAAAGAAACTGTGTATAGTCGTTATGTTGTTTATTTTGTTCCTCATATTAGGGTCCCTAATTTACCACATGGTGCTCTCGTTCGACATAAAAAATAATATCTACATGATTTGACGTAATTTGTACCGTGTTATGACGAAAGGTTCGTGTGTTTAAGAGTAATTTCTCCTCGAGCCGTTATTAACCAGTAAAAATCTTTTTTATTTTTGTCAGAAAAAGTTAACGAGTATTATATTATTATTTATGAAGCACGATGTTACATTTTTGTAGTTAATGAACTAAAAGGATAAAAGATAAATAGAACTTGGAAAAAATGGGGAGTCTATTCGACGTTCATTATATTGAACATCGCAACATATTTTTTTATATTCACCATTTCAACATGAGAAGGTTTTATTGATATAAATATTATGCTTATCATAAGCGATATAATATGTTTGATGTGCATACATTCAGATATACATTCTGAACGCGATCGTGGTGCTTTGCTATGTCAGTATCATTTAGTATTAACCATATTCAGAATATAAAATTGTTAATCCGAATTAGGTTTCTAAAATATTTGCTTAAATTTTATTTATATTCAAACGAGAATATAGTTTATAGCTCGTATCTCAACATACCGAAATGGTATTCGTACAGTCGGTATTAATAAACGATCGAACACTAATCGATTGTGAATAGGAATTGCCTCGAGATGTAAGACGTAATATTTGGACGGATGGATTAAGTGAATATAAATTTTAAAGTTTATGAAGTTTCCTTTATAGTTGTGCTTAGCGAATGTTTTGAATATTGATTTGTATTACCAATTTTTCTTCATTAATGGCTACCGAGACGGCATAGAAGTTATGACTCGTTATTGGTAATAATTTATAAGTTGTGGAATTTTTGGGGCGGCGCTATGTACGAATATAAACAACCTTATTTAACTTTTCTATGTTGATGGCATTCTGGGAAGCACGGTAGCTACGTCTACCTCATTATGAGGAATTAAGATGATAATTAGGCGGTAAGGAGAGAGCTCGGATTCCGTGGACTCCATTTAATTTTTTACTTTTTCTTATTTGATGGTATCAGCATTTTGTTTTAATTCGATATCAAGTTCTTTTTTTGTCTTTTGGAGCAAGTTTCTTTGACTAATTAAGTTTTTGAACGAGAGGAAATAGTGGAATGCTTGACTATACAGCTATGGGGTTTAACTCATGGGTCAACTCGTAAAACTACTACTTTAACCAATATGTTTTGAGTGATGGTTTTCCTTTAATGCTTTAAATAAGTATGCGAGACTTTAACTTCAAAAGACAAAGTAGCTAAAGTTTCCACAGTGGAGTCGTAAATTTTAGTGTGTCAAACATAAACATACATGTTTACACGGCCATTGTAGGGTCAAAGTTAATTTATTTCTTTAAGTTACGTCCGAAGAGCCACTCGGTCTTGCTTAACTAACGAACAACTCTAAACAGGAAAATATAGAAGTTTCATTAACGCGCCATCATCTCAAATGCTCTGCCGGTTTCGAGTTTCCTGCTAGATTTACAGTAGAAATCTTTAGATTTAGCTAAACAATTTACTACAAAATGCAGGAACAAGGAACAGTTTCAGTATAAGGCTAAGAAAGCCAACAGTCGGTGCAATGGCGATAATTTTAAAACAGATTTTTCCTTTATCAAGTTTTTGTCAATAAAAATATATCTGTGTGAGCTTTATTTCGAAAGTAGTTGAGACTCATCCTACTGTATTTTCTTCTCTGTGACACGAATATTTCGTGTCCCTTCATTTAGGCGCATTGTCACTTGTGTCCAGTCACTTGAACATAAACTCAGTAACTTGTTGGGCGTTAAACATTTTTGTAAGGTAACTTTTAAATGGAAAGTGTCGCGTAAGATTTAGGTAGTCGGCCTGAGAACTAACTTACTGAATTCTGCGGTGATTTTGATCACTATGGCCTCTTGTTTCCCTTGTTACTTCAAACGTCCAGTACTTTGTAGTATGGAATGTGACAAGTAATTATTTTGATGTTTCCAGCCACTGTTGTCGCAATATTTTGTTCGGGCGGCAAACGAGGAAAGCCATAGAGATCAATCAGATTTATGATCTTACACACAAGTTAGTACCAGAGCTACTGCGACTTTCGAATGCTTGTTGTCCAGGATGTTTCCAGAAAAAAGGCCACCACCACTCTCACTTGGTGGTGGCCTTTTTAGGATTCCGTACCCAAAGGGTAAAACGGGACCCTATTACTAAGACTCCGCTGTCCGCTCGAGGTTTTGTCTATCCGTCTGTCACCAGGCTGTATCTCATGAACCGTGATAGACAGTTTAAATTTTCACATGTTGATGTATTTCTGTTGCCGGTATAACAACAAATACCAAAAAACAGAATAAAATAAATATTTAAGGGGGCTCCCATACACCAGTAATGTTTTTTTTCCGTTTTTATAGATAATGAAACCCTTCGTGCGCGAGTCTGACTCGCACTTGGCCGGCTTGGTTTTTTTCCTTTATGTAATTTAGAAAGATATGTACCTAATTATCTATACTAATATCATAAATGCAAAAGTTTGGATGTTTGTTACTCAATCACGTCAGAACGGCTGATCTTAATGAAATTTGCCACAGAAGTAGATTATAGTCTGTAATAACACATAGGATACTTTTCATCCCGGGAGTATGTTCCCTTGGGATCAATTTCGACATTTTAGTTGCGTAGTTGCGGCAACTAAACAGCATGCCCAGTATCCATACAAATGCAAAAGTAACTCTTTAAGTTACCCCTACACGTCTTAACGGATTTGAAAAAACAAACTTGACATACGAATAACTACTTTCAACTTTCAAAGCTAGTATATAAGGTTGGCGATATTGAGAACCTGCCAATTAGTTTACTGTTTAGCCAACTCACCTGATCTAGTAACATTTAAATGCCTATTTCCTACTTTCTGAGATAGGTCTGCATGGAGCTGACGTCTGATCTCGACTTCGGCTCAACCATCAAGTCAAAAGCATAGACTGCAGCCAAGAAGCTGAGTATCCTAAATAGGGTGAGGCGATACTTCGCATCTGGACAGCTTCTGAGCACAAGTCCTGTATGGAGTATTGCAGCCACTATAGGATGGCTCAGCAAAATATCAGCTTGTTGTATTGAGCTCGGTATAACGCAGACCAAAAAGGCGACAAGACGCTGGTAGCTTCACAACCTGGCTCATCGGCGTAGTGTTGCTTGCCTGTCGATCTACTACAGATTGTACTTCGGAGAGTGTGCGCAGGAACTCCATGACCTGATTCCACCATCGCCTTTTTACTAACAGAATATCAGACGTACTGCTGGGTACTATCCGCACCTTGTCGATGTCCCAACTAGTCGTACTCAGCGCTTCTCCTCCACATTTATTATGCACTCAGTCATAGTGTGGGACTCTCTGCCAGCGTCTGTGTTCCCTTCCACATATAACCCTTCTTCCTTCAAAACAAGAGTGAACTGAACAGGCATCTGTGAGCACGCTCGCTCCTCATCCATCGCTTTCCATTAGGCGTGATCAAGGTAAAGAGGAAGCCCATACCTCAATAAAAAAAATAGGTACGCTACTCCAAATTAGTCAGACGTGACAACCTTATTCCAACACCAAAAAAACGAAATTATGTCATAACATAAGCAGGGGCGTTGCACATTTCTTTGTTTATTGTTGAATAGTCATTATATGTAAATAGTGAAGTCGTGATGATGGGCAGTATGATAGTGACGAAGCATGTTTCGCAAGCACACGGAATGATAATTGTCTGTGCTCGGAGACCCGGCACCCGTGTGGGTTGGGCGCACCTGCCTATCTTTCTCGGTAGACGTAAACCGTAGAGATTCCCTTACCAGATATAACTAGATTTAATATTTCATAAACGTGATTTTTTGAACGTGCTCCCATGAATTTTTAGTTTTTATGGTTTAACTTCGCCTTGGCTAGTGGCATGGTAGCTAAGAACATACTTTTATATAAGTTTAAGGAGCTCGTGTAAACAATACCTAATAAAGCCCACTTATAATCGTCATTATAATTGGGTAACCTACGAGGTTGAAAAAATATAATTCCATTTATTAGTCCGTCCGTTAGATGTTCAAAAAACATTGGACACGTATTTTTTGCTATTTCAAATTGCAAAAAAATTATAAATTAGATAAAGCGCATCAATGTTCAAGAGAGCAGGCTGGTGACGTCACGTCGCTAGTAAAAATTGTACCTACTATTTTAGCAATTTAATATTTACGTGAAAGAAAAAATAGATGTCCAATATTTTTGGAAATCTATCTGGCGGACGAATTAGACTTTTCAGTAGAATACCCTATTCTTTTTTTGAGTAATCGTGAAGTGGAGCAAAATCGTCTTTCACATAGTTCACCTATCGATGATACACGATCCAAGTCTGTTAATATCTGTCAGTGCATTATCTCTTATATATATTTCTTTAATTGAATGTATGTTAATAAATTAGTTTAAAAAGGAGCCAGTCTTACAGTAGTCGTATAGGATGTGTAACATGTGACGTCTCACCTTGGTTAAAAGCCACATTAACATTAAAAGTACCAACTGACAGCCAACTCGACCACTGCGCGCGCTTCCTCGGCTTCCTGTTATACACTTCCGTCCCATTTCACCAAATCACTCCCACAGATTGCAGGAAAGCGAGAGGAAAGATGTTACACATCAAAAACTAATCATCTAATTAACAGCGTATAAGACTATCTTTCTAACTCTCACTCTGTACCGATACCAACCTAATACTTTAATAACATTATCTCAGTATTGAAATAATCTCATGATACGACTAATTCTTACTAATTCGGATGTACGAAAACAGTACCAATATTGACCTATGTGAACTATCCTACGAACATTTTAGTCCACAATCTCAAGGTCTAGTACAAAATATCATCAATGCTTTCATGATATGTACTTATATCGCACCTGTTCGCACGAATGTCGTACTAAAACTACTTTCATTGCTTTAAACTTGAAACAGTCTGTACTAAAACTACACGGAGTTTGCACTGAGGTTGACATTGACCTAGAAACATACTAGAAATGCCCTGTTTGCACTAGAAATGCACTTTACTTGCACTAGTGGTGCACCAGTCCAGCATTAATATTGAACTACAAATCATACACAATGTTAGTATGTTTTGATAGTTGAATTTGACGCTTGAGCTGATAACGAATCATTAGTCAGAAGACATTGGTTTATCGATTTATCTCTACACAATTAATTTGTATAGAATCGATTGTTATGCGTTATCGTATTGATTAGTCTGGTGACGTCACGTTTGCGTAAATCGTATAAATCTGTCTAAGCACCATGAGATGTCAGGAATTAATGGAGACGAATTGTTTTGTCTAACATTGAAGTTGTAAAAGTTGTGTTGTTGCATGGTCTCAGACCATGAATGATGACTCAGAAAGCCATAAATTTTATCAGTCAACGGTCATATCATGCTTAAGTGTTTATGTGTCAAGACGAAGAAACTGAACTGGATAACAGTAGTTCAATTATGTATTCGTGGGAGTGAACCTTCCTGTTTGTGTTCCTCGATAAACAATACCTATTGCGAATGAAATGTGGCGCTAGCTATAATACGAACTACAAAATGACGTCTAACATAACGCAAACCCTTCATAGCCGAAACATAGTTTACAGTGAACAGAAATCCCTATATGCCTATGCAACATCCCGTCAACAACAATCAATCAATCAATCAATCAAAAGTCATTTATTCAAATTAGGCTATTAGAACGTCAAAGTTCAACATAAAGACAGTCCCCCGGCGCAAAAACAACCCATCTGTTTGTTAAGTTATAAAAACTTGAATTTATACAGCAGTATGCAAAGTTTACAAAACATGACACAGAAAACCATCGAGCAGTTGCCTTCCACACACAACCCGTTTGGTCACAAGATCCTCCCTTTTCACAGTAGAATGAGGTAGTTCTTCGTACCCTTAATGAAGCTGTCGAGGTAGATCTTTTGTATGACGATTGTCATTACCTTATTCAAATTTTCCGTTTCTTGAACTATCATTCCCGAGACTCGAGTCGTTTTTTTTTACAGAAACATTGTCTGTGTTTAAAAAGTAACAACTAAATACGGGGCGTTCTAATTTAAAAGTTGGCGCAGACTGATAGCCTATCAGGACTTGGCGGGCTTCCGATGGCAGGTGCCTGTTTAGCTTTACTTGGCGCCCCGACTCTGGTCATTTGGCTCCGAAACTTGGAAAGGACAGTTAGCAATATAATGTTGGCAAGAACGTCCTTTATGTTGCCTAATGGGTGATTGTTGTTATCTTGACGGTTTTCTGTTTTTGCATGTAATGGAGGCCAGTGGTTCTGGCAGAGCCGCTCCCTGTTTTGCATTGCCTAGTTTTTATTTTTATTATTGACTAGCTTTTGCCCGTGACTTCATACGCGCATATTCCTTTTTTTCCCGTTCCCGTAGGAATTTCGGGAAATCCTCTCTTACAGCTCCCCTACACTCCCCAAGGGACCTACATGCTTAATTTCAGCGACTTTCTACGATCAGTAGTTTCAGCTGTGCGTTGTCTGTCAGTCACTTAATCACTCAATAATGTAAGAGTTTTATATATTGATATGGCTCGCGTTTGACCACAATCTTACCTGATGAAAAGCAGTGATGTGCTCGACGATGGAACACGCATGCGTCGAATGTTCATTCAGACCCCCAGGTTGTAGCTATCAGGAAACACAGACTCCGGCAGGGAATTCCACTCCTTAGCTCCACGCACAGTGAAAGTATTTCCAAAACGATTTGTGCCTGTGGTTACGAGTTTCAAATGAAACAATAGACTGCCTCTGTTGATGATAATGACTATAGTGAGAGATGGACAACAACTGCTAAAAACTGATAAGAGCGGTAAATGTCATAAAATGTTTATTGACCAAGAACTCTACGTTTGATGTCACCCTTATGCAATAAACTTAATTACCACATCATCGAAGCATTCGTCCTGCAGTAGTCAAAACAACTGCAATGAATCCCGGAATAACCCTTTATTTCGCGACCGTCCAGCAATAACAGTTTATTCCGCTAATTCAAGCCCCAGCCCCACAAACGAGTGTTTAATTTTAACAATAATTATCTCGATATAAATAGCGACGTCATTATTCAGTCGTCGCCCACTCGGTGACGTTGTCGGCCGATAATCTTGCTCTACATGTGCTAATTAAAGGACATTCTCTTACACAATGATCCCGGCTGTCGGCCCGGAGAACATGAAGGGCACGCCATGCGAGGCAAGTCTTTCTTCCCAGCCAATGACTGACTACCAATACTACCACGTTGTAAAGTAAGCTTTTAAAGTCTTTTCAATGTGTATTTTGTTTTACCGCATTCTTTGTAACGATACTTTCGAATGTATAATCATCCATTGCAGTTGCAGTTTGTAGTTTTACTATCCATTTCTCGATGCGCGGGAGATGGTATTTGCATTTATTGATATGGACTTACGGGTTGGATCTGTTACTCAGGGGCGATTCAATGATCGTCTCGCGATAATCGCGATCACGGGGGACTGACATTTCTTTTATTTTATCGCAAACGGTCGCCGTAAGATAAAACGGCAATAAATAATCTGGGTAAGACATGGTGGCTACGTGTGCGCGGTTGCGCTTTTCATTTGTATTATGCGCGTAATTATGCCTTACTTCGTACGCTGAGGTTTATTTATGGTATCGATCGCAATAGTAAGGGGTAATCGATTGTTAGTGGCTTGTGATCAGTGTTGTGTGTTAATTTAAATGGTGTTCATTGATAATGATGAGCTTTTAATATGGTGCTTCAACTTTTTATTGTGTTCATCTCATGAAAGCAATAAAAACTGATGCGCAAATTGGAATTCACTGTAATGTATCTGAATAGGCCTTCCTTTTCATTCTTTTTGTTAGTTTCCTGAAGTTATTGGATTTAAATTTCTCTTTAGGCAATTCAAAGGAATGATATTGATCTTATGAATTCACGCTAAAGACACACTTTTGCGATCATCATTGGTAAAACACAGACACACTTCCTTTTGTCTACAATAAAAACGATAAAAAACTCCCATTGATAAATAGAGTTATGCAGTTTGTGTTATCTTTCAATCTCTAGCTAGGCGATAGATATAAATATTCCGTATGTGTTCGCGGAACATGTTTCGAGAAATCTTTTTGACGGAAAATATCCGTAACACAATAACTTTGTATACAAAACAAAATAGGACATTATGCGCGACGCATCTCCTTCGTCGCGTCTTATTCCTGTGAATCTTAAGCTGGGCCTCGAAATCGGTGGGCATCAATACTGTTTTTTTTGTAGAATGGTTTCACGTACGACGATTTCTTGTAACTCTGTGATATTGGTATTGATGTTGTCAATATTCCTGTAGGTGTTGTATTAAACATTAGCTGCATCGAACGACATAATACTGAGATTCGCTAAAGTAAGATGTTTGATTAAAAATAATAATTTATAACTTAAAGGCCTTTGCTGTTCAACTTTGAAAAAATAAAACGTGCGGTAGAAAAACTAGGATTATTTGTTTACTAGCATTCTGGCCGGGCAACGTACGGGAAGCCGTGTCTAGATTTTGTTTTCAATTAACCGAAAAAAAACATGCTAGTAAAACTCTCAGTCGGCATGATTTTTTCCGACATCTTCTACGATCATCCTCATATATCAGTTAATTTACAAAAATATATACCTACTTTAATGAATTATGATACCTCATGAATCCCTTCGAACATAAAAAAAAAACCGTATGAAAATCCATTCGGTAGGTTTTGAGTTTATCGACTTTGTAATGCAGATTTGATATGTTACGAGAACAGTTGCTTACTAGTTTATTTAGCCACTAAATTGATCCGTATCATCATCGCTGTACTCCACAATACTCAAAAGGCTTTCACCGGTCTCAAGCCCCGCTGCCATTGCTTATTCTGCACCGCCACCCATTCCCCGCCATCCTTGAGGCCTCTCCAAGTCACAGTCCCTATTCCCGTCACGTGTTTCCTACAGGATGTGTTACTGATAGGCTCGCGATACACGAATTGAACGAGTTTGAGCCTCCGCGACTCCCCAACGCACATCTAACAGTATTTACGCCAACAAATATGCATTATTTTATTTTTACGTCGTTTTATGGCGTTTTTGTATGCGGACTGTGTCCTAGCGTCATCTGTTTCTTCCCAACTTTTAAATTGTGGGGGAGACAAAGTGGTTTGGGAAAGTTATTGGGACTACATAGGGTGTGGTTTAGAGTAGTGATATTGCATAGGCTGTGTGCATGCTAAGTTGGAGACGCGTTCGTTGTTTAGGGAGTGATTTAGAAATTAAATATCTGAATCAATAATTCCTTAAATAAAACCATACTTATAATACCCGAAGGTTCCTAAATGTTGACTGGTAGACAATGCCTATGGCAATAAGTCCGCCTCTGTACATTTGTGTGCATAAAGTATTAGGTAAATAAATAAATAGATAATATTATGCATGCGATAACTGCGTTCCTTTGTCTGTCACACTTATACAGTTGAAACACTTTCATGAATTTTGAAATAGACATGAATTAGACTTTGACTTTGGAGAAGGATTTATGAAACTTTTTTTTATTCTGGGAGTACGCTCCCTTGAGATAAATTCCGAGATTTTCCCGCGGGCCAAGCCAAATATTTTTGGTTCATTGGCATTGTTAGTCAGTACAATATAATATTTCAGGATTTATTTAACTTTTCAACAAGCGTAAAGAAAAATATAAATTCGAAACTATTTATCCTATACAAAGAATTTTATCGAACATCGCTTGCACGATAAAGATGACGTTATTTTATTCACTTCGCGTAAGTCAATCTTTTTCTTTGTAAGAAACGATAGCTTTACTTTGTTTTCATTTTTCATAGAATAGCTTTTGTAGATTTTTCTGTTCTTTAAAACATGAGGTAAGTTGCGACTAAGTCCGATTCATGATTTGGAATATTTTATGGAATAGGCAGTAAAGATGTCGATAACTGAATGTCGTAAGCAGGCAGGAAGTATTTCAAAGTCGCAATTCTAGTATTTTTTTTAAAAACTGACAAAATCACTATTAAATTCAGGAGAATTTCGACAAGTTTTTGAGAAACTAAGCCCAAGAATCTGTTAGGTTGCGTAAATAAAATAAGCAAAAACATTAATCATTATCATATCAGCTGAAAGACGTCCACTGCTGGATATAGCTCCCCCAAGTGCCACAACAACCGATCCTGTGCGTCTCGCATCCATCGACTACCCGCGACCCTTACCAGGTCATCGGTCCACCTTGTGGGAGACCTTCCAACGCTGCGTCTTTCGGTAAGCGGTCGCCACTCCAGAACTTTTCGGCCCCATCAACCATCTGTTCTGCAAGCAATGTGCCCTGCCTACTGCCACTTCAGTTTGACGATCCTTCGGGCTATGTCGGTAACATTAATATTCCTAGATATATTAAAAAGGCACGTATAATTAATCAAACCCACTTACAATTAATACAACAATTTCCAATTCATATCACTAAATTTTTTCTCACATCGTGTCACTTGACGTTAGCTTAAAAAGTCGTCAAAGCCAACCAGCCAATCTAAATCTAATTTTTTGTTGCTCAATAATATAATCAACATAATTATTGAACATAACTTTAATTGAACATTAATAATCACCGTCACGCTACCGAGATATGCATAACGAATAGTTTTACATTCAACGTCAGATGATGTCAATCAATATGGCCAATTCAGAATTGTCACTTGTAATCTGTGAGGCGATCGCCTAATCCAGCGGCGGCCTTTGACGTTCAATTACAATCTTCTTATAACTCCGATCGATCGGATTAAACTAAAAGGCTGTTATGTAGACACGGCCTAACGTGATTCGAGTGTCAATGTTGATCGAAGAAAGCTTAGCGATTTGTGTTGGGGAAATTATTATAATTGCGTTTGGAGCTCGGTAGGTAATCATGTGTTTTTTTTAAGATCTTTATAATTTCAGCTAAAAAACTGTCCACTGCTGGGCATAGGCCGTCCCTTAGCTCCGCGACAGCGATCAGTCCTATGCTTTTTGCATCTAGCGGACTCCTTCAAACTATGTATGTAAGGACACCGGTCCACCTTGTGGGCGGCCAAACAATGCTGCGTCTTACGGCACAGACGCCAGCACATCAAGCTACAAGAATCTGTCAAATTTATTTTGTAGATTTGCAACTTTATTGCTGAAGCATTAAGTTCAAGGTTGATTGAGAAATTTTGACAGTTTCGGGTAGCTTGATGTACTGGCGTCTGTACGTAGTCGCAACTGCAGAACTGTTCGAAGTACTAATCAAAATAAACAGGACAAAACTACACATTCGCATCTCAGTCGCCATTTTAAAAAAGCCACAATTTCCATACTACACATCATCCGTCAATTACGTTCAGTCCTTCAAATGTCAATTTCGACCGATCAACTAATTTATTATTTTCGAAGCTCAAAAATTATTCAGAAATTCTAATTAAACAAAAATTGATTAAGAAGTTTAAGAGACTACTCTTAATAAAGGAACAAACTTTTACCTCTTTATCACAATTTCTTTGTTCAAAAGTTATTAGAAAGATTATTTCCTCGTACAATCTATTCCGAAGATGTTCCATAAAATTTTGTTCAAGTTTGGCGAAATTGACCTGGAATGTTATGCTTTAGGAGATTGAATTTAATTGTTATTGCTGTTAAGTTGAAAATTGATTGCAGGTCAGGATAAATAGTTTGGACTTAGTTTCCATACGGTATACTTTTAGACTAGCGCATCCTCTTTACCATCATTATCTATACCCGTTTTAAATTCATTGGGCTATTATTTGTTCTAAGTTTAAGCGAAATAAGCTCCACCTTGATGATGTTACGATCATAATAGGCCATAAAATAAACACAATAAATATTCCAGTAAGTATTTGAGTATTAATTCAAAGTATGCGTCACAATGACGTAGGTCTCGTTAACCTTAAGTTAAGCGGCTTTTGACGTCAAAATATTTTTCCGGGGAAATATACAGGCTGTGTATGTTGAGCGCAATGTATTGTTATTGCAAAGAGGCTTTGTGAGTTCAATTGTAAGAAATGTACGAACAAAATGCTGCTATTTATATAAAGGATATTTTAACTCTCAATTTCCGGACGGCAACGAATATCTGAATATAATATGTATACTTTGTTGATAGCTTCGTATAAACCGCTATTAGTTACCAAGTAAGCCAAGGTTATCAGGATCAAACCCCTATCAGTATTACATTACAGATTATAAAATACCCCACACGTGCACAATACGTTTTACTGAATTGTTACTAACGAATACTTGGAAATTGATATCATTGTAGAAAATCCAGCCAGCTATTCAAAACTTGCCTCTTTTTTTCTTTTTAATTTGAAATGATTCTAAACGATTACTTCTTCTGCTCTCGGTAGAGGGAGTGTTAGACTCTTTCGAACAAATTCTGCAACATCTAATCGAACTCCAAATTCAAAATTGAAGAACTGGCCACTATAATAAAAACCGTTGACAATCTCGTCTCAAAATTCTTGTACCAACTTCCCATTAGAAACTAGTAAGTTTCTTTAGTTATTTAATAGAAATACCCTGTATAAGTCCATCGGTCTATACCGACGACCGGCAAGAATTCAAGATGCTATCACAGTACCGGGAGCTTAGAATTTTATGTGACTTATGGTGTAATAAATAAAATATACCGTTACACTGACACCTACATACGTCATCGGACCTACGTAATGATCACTATGAACTTTTATACGATCTTTTGTCCAATTTTAACGTTAAATTAGATTTGGTTGATGTGCCGAATAGATACGTTATTCGCAAGTGGGTTGGGAGGATATTATTATTCATTATAATGGCTCGTTTATATTAGATGATAACAAACGACCGTGTGATGGCTCCGAGCCAGATAAACCAACGAGTTTGAGATTCGAAGAAGTGGAGAAGATGCAGAAATGAAGTCTTTTTGCATCTACTCCACTTCTTATGTTATGACGCATCTGTGGAGTAGTCTTTCGCCATTAATCAGCCAATCATCAGGTAAAGAAATTTAATCTTACTTTTATCATGCAGACTAATTTAATGGAGCAGTTACCATTGTAAATCATTTTATGTTAATTTTCTCTAAAGATATCCGCGATATTAAGAGTCCGGTCGCAATTTGGAACTTTACAAGAAACTGCACTAAAAATGGAGTCTTTCTAACACTCGTTAATAAATCAAAATCACTAAGAATCCAACTAGCTTTGGTAAAGAATTTAATGTCACACACAAAATAATAAGAAACAATAAGTGTTGCGTGAAAGCGCTTAGTAATTGTAACTTGTTTTTCTCAAAGCCTTAACGTTCACTATATTTTCACTGTTTCCTAGTATTTCTTGTATTTCTTGAAGTCACAGCGGCAATAAAATATAGGGTTTTACTATATCACAATAGTACAAACATGACAGGTTCTTAGTGGCCCGCCTACGAACGAACACAGATCGGTTTTCCTCGGCTTACATTTATAACTTAGGGTCTTATAGTTTAGCTTTGGTTCGGGCAAATTCAGGGTTCCTTTTATATTTCGACATTGACATAACAATAAGGCTGATTTTCGTCTGTTTTTAATGTCAAAAAAGGTTTTATTGCCACATTCCAAAATAATCCACAACATCTAATCTTTTTCATCTGGCCTTTTTAGTACGTCTTCATCAAAAGTATAATGGAAACACACTGAGCCATAACAGACTAAAGAGCTTACTGCAAAATAAATAAATGAAGTTGTGGAATAAAAATTCAATTTGCATTCTCAAAAATAATTCGACTACATCCGCATGCATCCCTGTTGATATGATAATTTAACACGAAGCGATTTAATTCATGGACCAAAGATGATACTCAAAGACTAAGCGTGAAACCGAGAAGACAGTCCCATAGTTCCGAACGTTTAAAGTCGACAGATGAGATGTCAGCAGAAAATTGGATTTCGTAAAATAAATATGTCGCATTCACTTTGAATTAACTGCAGCTTCCACAAATTGAACCATACCGTCAACCACACAAGGAATAATTTCAGTTGCTGAGTACCCCACGAAGATTTGACGAAAAGTTAATTTTAAGTGCGACTTTTGTGCTCACAAAAGATTTTTGTCCACTATGGACGAATATTGCATTTTTTTGCAAAAAGTTATTTATTCTTCCTTTAGAGGCGCAGGGATTAATTCTACGACAGCTGAGACTGAAACGTATACCTTGTTACATATTTGAATGACACTTTCCACTTTTAAATTTAAACGTGGCATCGCCAAATTGAGACGAGCGCTCTTAATCCTTTTGTTTCCCTTTGTTCAAACGTTAATCCTGTAAACCTGTGCTTTTGATGTGTCGTCGCCATTGTAACCGAGTTTCATCGTTAATTGTTCATAATTCCACGTCTTTATCCACCTCATTCATCTAGTTACTTTTACTTTTAGTTAATCTGTTTTGTTAACTTTCAATTGATGCTCTGATATTTTAATCTCTTCAAGATTTTCTTTCAAGGTCTCGTTCGTTGTTCACGTTTCCTTCAAAGTTGGTGGATTTAAAATAACCTTCGCAGCCTATTTTGATATTCGGTCCCAGTGTCCGACTCAAATTACAGTGGACGAAGTTAATTAAGTTTGTTTTACGACTATTAAGGTAATTAGGGAGAGGCAGGATAATATAATTATTTATGTAAATAACTATTACGGGTCACGGCCCATATAGTTTTGAATGTAAACGTCGCCTGTCGTACGCAGGGTATTTTACGAGGGTATAAAGTATACGCTAATAAGCATCTCACATGACGCTGTAAGCCGCTCGAGGTGTGGTCCGAATTTCGCACGGCTTTGATGATGGCCCTTCGAAACGTTTTAGTGTCCCCAATCGGCTTTCGTAGATATCCGCTAAGTGATCGAAAGAATGCACACCGAGCTAATAAAACTGGGTCTTACGAAACTCGAAGCTTATAATACGGAAATAATGTCGAGCGCCCACGCGTGCCATCCTAAAATACGGATTCCGACTTGTAAACTTGTGTAGTAACTCTTTAATATGAAAGCGATTAATACGTCTAATATTTTAGTTTTTGTCTATGATGATTTACAATTTCCTCGCTTTTATGTTGTTTGGTTGCAATATTTGGTATTCTGACTTTAATCCATTGATTTACCGCGCTCCCAATAGTTTGTTTACGTTTGCGGGCATTTTAAATCGATTACTATGTTTATGCTGCCAAATAAAAGAACTATAGTATAACCACGCTATTATGGCCGAGAGAATGTGTGGCATGCTTGTTCCTGCAGCAATTAAAAACAAAAGTAAATCACCAGTGTGGCTGATACAGTCCATACATCCTTAATCATTTCGAAATTCATTCGTTAACTTTGTGAAATTGTCTTTTTATTATGGTAGTGATTTATTTGACAGGCAATACAAGCCGAAGAGGCCAATAAATGTATCGAGTCAGTCCCGACCCTTGTTTTAAAAAGGTACACAGACACAGTCCATAAAATGAATATTAAAAGTATAAGAATTGACAGTTGTACGAGAACTTAATATATTCCACTAACTTACGTATTTAATAATGGTTAACTTGAAAAATATTTTTTTGCATATTGGTATTGGCAGTATTTTACGTGTTAATATATTTTTGAGTGACATTACGGAGTATTAAGGGAGAAGGCCCGTAAAAGTGAACTCTATACTTATGAAAATATGTGGATTGCAAAATAATGGTGGAGGATTTAATTTCCCAGCGGGAAGTCATTAAGGACGTTGCATATGATCAGGAATACGTTTAAATTAGAGTTTTTATGTGATTGGACGTAACGTCTGCCGACAAAGAGAATGTTCTTGATTATTGGAATTAATTTCGTGGTTTTCGTGTTAGCCTGTTAATGCCTTAATTACAACTACCTGAATGCTCCACGTCGTCAGAAAGTCGTGATAATAATATAATATTTTGAAATTAAACTTGAAACTGGCATTGGCAGAGGTAATACATACATTATTATCGATATAATATGCAAGTAAAGTATTATTTTTCTTTTATGATTATAAAAAAGAACATGTTCTTTTTCTATTGTTTAGCAGCAATGATGGCATAAAAAAAAACATACATATAATCAACAAACAATACGCAAAATAAATCCTTTGTTTTTTTTTAAAACGGTGCTTATTTTTCAACGACCGCCTTCCGTTGTGCAACGACGCATTCTAAACCGAATCCACCTTTATGCAAGGATGTGGCCACGTCATAAACATTCCATCATGTCACACAAACCGAAAATAGCTTTCCAAAACAAACACTGTGTCTTCACCCTCGGTCTCTCTACGTTGATTAAGTTCTTTATGACTGGCACTGAGGACACAGGACTCGCCTGTGCCCTTCCTGTGTTTCAACAGACTAGCTTTAGTAAAGCCACACGATGGTAACACAGATTCTTTACTTCCTAGATTCACAACTTGGCGGAGATACCCGTGCACACACACTTTTTAACAGGCTTCAAACAATGGAGAAGGTTCTTGATTTGGTTGTATTGTCATTTTTGTTTTTCTAACGTAGAATTCTATTTTCAAAAAGTACCACAGATGAAGAGAATAAACGGTTTTTCTTTCTTACTCCTTTCTTCTTCTGATGATGTAGTGTGGCAGGTTCGAATGTGAAACAAGTGAACCACCACTTTTTGAACATAGAATTCTGTTTTAATTTATGAGTAAGCTTTGCCTACAAATGTTGGGACTAGTTCCCGATGTGCATAGGATGTATTGTAGTATAGTCGTATGTGAAACGATATCGAACAAAACAAAGAATTTTGAGGGACTATAAGTGTGTCTATGTGTGAGTTAGCTTAGCCCACAAATATAGGGACTAGTTCCCGATGCGCATAGGATGTATGGTGGTATAGTCGTATGTGAAACGGTATCGAACAAAACAAACGCTGTGCAATCGCGGTCGCGTGTTTCCGTTTCCTTCCACTAACTCGCCGCAGAGTTCCGTCTATTCTATCGTGCGATGCATGCTGATGCGGCTACCTGGCTATCTTGATATAAATGTATTATTAGCTTTATTGGCTGGATGGATTTGATTGCGGATCTGTGAGGATTAACTTTGTTTGCTTAAGTGTAATGGTTTGCTTGATGTCTTGCGGAAGTGGCTCTGATGGTTTTCGTAAAGCTTCTAACTGTATGTGGTTTTGCTTAACTTGCGTCATCGATGCTCTCAAAGATTTTACAAAGAAATTAACATTTATTGCCAGAGCTGTACAATCACACACAATAGTAACATCAAAACAAAGATTTCTTTTAACGTACCGGCTCAGCAAATGTTGAGCAATGTGAAGTATAGCCAAAACAGTAGTCAACGCTGATTTACAGCCCACCCCATTTCTCATTACTGTAAACTTTCATAATCTTATAAACTACTTAAAATAACAAATATAAAATACCTTAAAAAACCTAAATAACTTGACTAATTATTGTAAAATATATACCTAAATATCCCTATATACCCTAACTCGATATTGGATATGACTATACTTTTAACCAACTTCAAAAAAAGGAGGAGGTTCTCAATTCGGTTGTATTTTTTGACACTTTACTTCATTCTCAATCGATTCTACAACATTTGCATCATACCTCATTAGATCAAACAACATAGATGAGAATCATCAAGGCACCTTCCGATCACTGCTAATATTTCCGACAAGGTTACATGCTCAGTCAATGCAAATGTCCAACTCCAACTCGAGTGATCATCCTTACGTCACTAGTACCTATCATTCGACTAGAATCGTGCATTTGATCCCGACTCTAATTATTATTGAACAAGAAAAACATGCTATAAACATTCTGCATGCGTGTTTTATTGGTCTGTTAGTTTCCACCCGCGGCTTCGCCTGCGTGAATAGTATTTTGAACGGAAACCTATTCCCTTTTCTAAAATGAGTTGCTCCATATAATATCAGCTATCTGCCAATGAAAGTACAACCAAAATCGGTCCAGCCTAAAATCGGTCCAGCCGTTCCGGAAATTAGCCGGAACAGACAGACAGAGAAAAAATATGTAAGTATGCTATACGCATCGTAAATACTTTCATAATAATATGCATTTAGTAAAAAGCTGTTATTTTGATATTACAAAAAGACAGTTCAATTTTATTTATTTGCATGTATGGATGATTATTATTTGAAAGTACAAAAGCTACAACTGATGGCTAGAACGTGGTAACGAAATCGAAAACTACATCTATGGGCTACTTTCGCCGACCTTGAAGAGTTATTGAAAGCTGTATGTCTAATTGTGTGTTGTGCAATCTTGATTGTGAACAGTCAAAATAGGGTTGCTCAATTTATTACACGAGTAGGCGGCCATCCATTAAGATGGTTGAGAACTGTTTTAGCAAATACACTTTTTGTTTTGCGATTACATTATTTATTTAACTATATGCATTAGGAAACAATTATGATTTGACTAAAAGTTATCCTGTCCTTCCTATTTATATTTTAAATGTGTAAATTTGTGATTATGGTGGATGTTTGTTAATTTTTCTAAAAACTACTAAATAGATGAACACATCGACTACTTTTTGACCCTATCTGAAATCCACGCAGATAAAATCATGGGCAGAAATCTTGTACGTAATATATTATTAACCTTTTGAATACCATTGTCACGTATACATGACAAGCAAGCGCATGATCTATACGGCAAACGTCACAAATATTTGAAAATAAGTACGGCGAATATGCCGCAAGGCTTGGCGTCGGGGGCACACCGATACGTTTATGCTCTGGCGTTCATAAGGTTAAATAAATGAAGATTCCATTTCAGCCATCCACGAACTAAGATCCATTTAACTATGTTTGCTCCTAGGCGAGCCTAGTTAGATGAAACTTCAAGGCGACGATGTACAAAACCCATAACGACGCCTCATCTCTTCTCCAGTTCTTTATGCCCTAACTCCTGCACCATGAAAGAGCTTTGCGAGGCCAACGGTCTCAACTAATATATATGTCACCGGATAATTGCAAACTACGTAAGATTACAATATATCTTGAGAGATGGTAAACTCTCGATAAATTGTCAAATGAACTTTTGTTCTACAATTATACGAATCAAATCTTGTATTCTATAATATCTCCGTAGCGGTCCGAGAAATTATGAACTCACATAAACTGGCGACCAATCGTCTACAATTATTCTGTTTAGGTGTGATAGTTAAATTGAAAATTTAGCCTCTCATTGGTCTTTGTGGGTGTGAACTCACATCTGAGCAGACCAATGAGAGCCTTGTTTCAAGGTTTTACTATCACACGAAAACGGATAAATTGTAGACTATTGATAGTCTCTCGAAGTCTACAATTTATCCAATTTTGATGCGTAAAAACCTATTCCAAATGTTCAGTTGACAATTTATTGAGAGTTTACAATCTTCAAGTTATTTTATAATCTTACGGAGTTTGCCATTTTACGGTGACATATACAAGGAATCATCGACATGAAGAAGAAAATTGAAGAAATGCATGATGGTCGATTTTATTGCTAATCCACCTGCACGGCTATTGAAGTTGTTTGTATAATTGTTAGATAGTTAAAGTGATGAATGATTAAAGTGCTTTGCGATGATCATTGAACATTTTATACAATTGCATTTAAAGATCATGAAACGGCCGCTTAATGTGTAAAATCTACACCAAAACAATTATCAGACTAAAGGAAACATTTACCATCAATCGTTACCTATAATATTAAACCTACTGGTGCGAAACACATGAAAATAAATAAGGAAGTGAGAAGGATGAAGAATAGTGGATGTGATGATGACTAACCCCATATTGTTAATTTCTTTGGCTCGACTCAGTCAAGTTTACTTAAAAACCGACAAAGTGCGAGTCGGAATCGCGCGTGAAGGATTTCGTACCGTCGGACAAGATTTAATACCCTGTACTTTTCAAATATTTTTGTAAAATGTATTTTTATTATTTGTTGTTATAGCAGCAACTGAAATACAAACTCTGTGAAAATTTCAACTGTCTACCTATTACGGTTCATGAGATACAGCCCGCTGACAGACAGACCGATGGACGGACAGCGGAGACTTAGTAATAGGGTCCCGTAGGCATTTGGGTACAGAACCCTAAAATGGAAAAAGAATATAGATCCGGAAATTATACACAAAAAGTAAGCGACAAATTATTCTAATGGCTCGGGGCCTATAAACCTCGAAGGCAGTGGTAATCATATCATATAATAAAAATCCTCTAGAAATACATATAAATAAACCATTTTATTTCAATTCGAAGTTCGAAAGCGATTAATGCGCGCAATAATTACAGACATATTTGCTAACTACTTTTAATTGTAGGTGGAATCGAATCGTGAGTTTAAAATGAAGCCGTATTTGATTTGAATATACGGCTAATGTCGATCAGTAGAAAAAAGTTGCTAATGCCACAATTGCCACACCCCGTGCATATTTTGAGGTTCGTCTAGACATGTTGATTTGATTATGACGATTGACGCTTAATTTAAATATTTGCGGCTAACAGTCGCGTTTTCTTAATTATTTAAACTATCTTGCAGACACGTGGCTTTATTCTGAGTTCTTGGCAATGCGAGATTTTATAAAGAGAGCGCCAGAAACGAGATTCAAAGTGACATCCCCCAACTTTGATAGTGAAGCTCGGAAAATGTGTTCTGAAATAAAATATTGCAGATGTTTATTATTTACTTATTTATTTTTCATTGACAATAAATGATTTAGAGCAAAAAAATTGATTTAGTTAATACTTTTCTTTTTTTTTACTTTCAATTTTGTTTTTTTAGCTGATATAAGTAGGTACTTTCTCTATGTAATTGTAAAACTTGAAATATGTAAGTGCTGTGAACACCTGTGAGTGTCAAATTCACTATAGATTTTAAGTTTAATTGTTACAGTACCCCAAAAATGTATTAGTGAATAAGTCGTTGGAGTACCATAATTAAATAGTTTTGGCCCGCGTTTTCGCTCGCGTTATTATAGATTTTCGCTATAAAAGTAACCTAGAACCGTTTTCGTTGTCCCTCTGCACCTAATTTTATCAAAATCATGTCCACGATTTACACTTAAAGCGTAACAAATTAACAATAATCCATTCGCATTTACAATATTAGCTAGTACATATATATTTATATATATATTTTAAGCTACCATTCCAAAGATTATTTGATCAATTATGTGATTTTTATAAGCATGCCATTACATTCTCTGCTTTTCCACTTGAAATATAAAGAGCATAATCTTATAAGAGCCCCAACTAGGCCTTGGAACCCCAGTAGTCTTCTTATAGGTTAAGTACCCATGGGTATTTCAAGGTCCCATTATTTCAATTGTTGTGTAATTCCTTTAAGTGGAATGCAAAGATATAAATCGTGCGCCATTACGGTGCTTATATGGTTATATTTAAAGTAAATAAGTAGGTAATACAAAGTAATGATTATATTTTCAGGACACGAAGAAGAAAAGTGAAGGGCGAAGGTTTGGTAACATCACGAGTTCAAAGATTGGTTATTCAGAATATCAGTTTTTCTTCTACCATTTATTTTATTTAGGTTGAGTTCTTATCCTTGATTAAAATAGTAACTATGAATCTATTTCAAGCAATCAAATCAATTTACAAGATAGTTGATAGTACATTTAAAGAAACGCCTCAAATTTTTTTTAGAAAATTGGTTCTTGATCCGACATCAAAAGATCACCTGTCTGCCGCTTGTTTCCCCGTTTCCCAAAATAAACGGTAATTGAAATGTCCTCAAAACCCTAAAGTGCATTCAGTTTTAGATTGAAACGGGACTAAGGGAACTAAGGGGAGTTTTTACTTCCCCTCAAAGTTCGATATATCACGAGCGACAGCCCACAGAATCGACATAATTAAGTGACATCAAAGTGAGATGATGTTCACGGTCGAATGAACTGTCCTGGACAATTTGGCGGACGAGACAGAAATACACCGGGTCAAAGGAATCGCCAAAAGGGTGCTAAATACTGAAACTCGGAACAAACACGTCCGAGGATGTCATTTTATTTTGTGTCTCGCCGAAAAATGTCGACTTGTGGGTTGTGACTCTTTTGAATGTTCTTTGGGACGTGCGAATTTGAAACCACGTTGCTAGAAGTTACGTAGGTATCTACCTATATTTCTGCGAGTGGGAACATGTAGTTAGAATAAAATTCCCTTACAAAACCGTTATAGTCACACAGAATAGCGCAAACAATTTTCGGTCCTCTACGTCTAATCCTGTTCTACAAACCTGTTGTTTTAGGCTGAAACGGAACTAAGCTCAACCGCAGTTTCAGCATTCATTACCAAACACTGGCCGTGGCTCCGCAATCCAAACAGTTGGCTCCTAAACTGACCACGTACGAGAATAGGCTTACTTCTCCAGCTCCAAAAAGTGCATATAAAATATGGTGTCGTTGTCAAAGGGCTATTTGTCTCTTTCGGAATTGTAGCAACATTTCACGGCGATGTACTCACATTTTATCTCGCCTCTGTTTTTCTATTTTCCTCACTTGATGTATGGGACGCATTTCCGCACTTTCGAATAACACTCCTGTATTCCCTTTTATGTGCGCACAGCTTTAAAAATGTATTCGCAGTTAGGGGTGGGCTTTGGCGATACGAAGATGTGTAAAGGAATTATTCAAGAAGCCCTAGCGTTTGGGCTACGGTTGGGGTGTAGGCTTTCGATGTTTTCGATAGAAAAAGGAAAATTGATAAAACAGAATATTTTTGTGGACATAGTTTTCGTGTGGTCCAGAAATAGGTTTGTCCTTTTTTGTCAATCTCGGCTGTAGGTAAAATTGCTAGAACAAAAAACAAGATAGAGTTGAATATTCGAACAGACCAAACTTCCTGCTACATGCGTGGAGATAATAAATTAGAATACGATGTCTTTATTTCCACGACTCAACATAACATTAAATTGAAGTACCTAAATTGCTCAATGTTCACAACCGGTCAATTAACAAGGAGGCTAACACTACATGCGATAAGTTGTACGTTCAAATCAAACACACAACACGTCATATCAAGTGAACCTTATAAGAACTGTTATCAGTAAATAGAATCTCACGTCCGACCACACGCGGCGATGTTTTTGCGCCAACAAATTGTAATCGCCCATAGTAATGACCTTAGTACAACGTTTACAAAACAAGTATTAAATTACCACTGTAATATATTACAATTACCGTTCGTGAAGCGTATTTCAATGGCCAAGATATCGATCGCTTAGCATTTCATCAGGGCGACAGAGGCGGATGCATTATCTAAGCGAACTAGGAAGAGATTGCAATTGTTGATCTATCTTCACTAGTATGCCAATTAGCCAATTAGAGAGCGCATACAACGCCGCACAGTTTAGATAAGCATACGTTTTCGTGGTCTCACCTGAGGACATTCCTTTTGTGCAGTTAAATCATTAATTCAAGTTGTATAATGGTTTTTATTGGCGGCGCAAAGGTCGATGCAATTTGTTCGTGTAATTCTCGATGCTAAGCTTAATTTTCAAATTAATATGCAGCTTATGAAGTTTCTTATTAGATGAACGTCGGGTGACAAAGTGTTACAAAGTGAAACGTTTATTTTGTTGACCATTTATGGAGTCGTTGTCGTCGTCGTGATTTTGTTTGGAGCTCTATTCTTTAAGCTGAGAGTAAAGAAGTGCCGCTCGTTACATTCCAATTTGAAGGTTAAATTAAATTATTAGAATACCGGAGGAGTTCTTATATAAATGATCAATTAGTAAATGCAACGAGAATCTTACACTACGGAAATATAATTTCCGTATAATTTATTTATAGGATGTATGTTTCAATGATGTTTGTTACGAAGTTTTTAGAGGTTTGATGAATTAAATGTGACACTTCTTCACAAATCTATCCACCTTAAAAAAATATTTCAAGTCAAAGTGTGTGTATATTTCAATTAGACCATTAAACGGCACTTTTGAACTTCATCATTTACAGTTCAGTAAAATAATAGTATTCAATTAATAAAGTGACTCTATTGTCGACTCTACACTCGTATTTAGATGTACTTCGTTGGTTAAACAGAATCTTCAGTAGTATATAATAGTAATAAGTCTTATTAGAAATCCCTTAATAAAACGAACACCTTATCCTAATCACCAAAAATAACAGATGATATTGAATTTCGTGTATTAATTTAAGTTCGAATATTTTGAAGCACAGCTCGTCTAACGAAAGAAAGTTTCATAGTGGAGGCTTAATTTGGCGAGTAATTAGATGTCACAGAGAGATCGTGACGAGAGAACCGACGAGCGTGTAGTGGACTTGACGATTCGTGAACGGGCAAAGTTGTGTGACTGTACACGTGAAGATCAGAAGGTTAATTCCGAATGAAAGTATGAACAGCAGTGCGATTCTGTAAACATCGTATAAGATGAGGTGAAAAGTGAGCTGTCAAACCATACAGACAAGACGGAATGACAGTTCACTTCATGCTCACTACCTAAGTTTACATGGTGATCCATTGACAGAATACACCGGCTGAGGCACTAGACAAGTGACATTCAGTCAGCGGTAGCGTGGCAAAGGCGATTGTCTAATCGTCAAAAGGGTCGAACTGCCAAAATACAAGGGATTGACATAAGCTGTCGATCACAATATCATAAGGTCAGGTGGTCAATCCCTTGTATTTTGGTAGTTCGATAATCGCATTCGCATTCCCGGGTTGGGCATAGTGTAATTGTTTTTTTTCGTTTGGATTTTCATAGTAACAGCTTCGAGTCTAGATTTGTGCCCGGAAAGTGGCAGGAGGCTCGCTCAATTCAAGGCGACTATTAAGGTAAATCTCTGTTATGTTATTTATTAGTTAAAAACCGCACGCTTTGCTAAAACGTACAGAAAAACCGTATTTCGCGGTTGAGCTATTGCCAAACTTCCAACTACACGTTGGGTGGCAAAAGCATTAATTTCTACTTAATCGAATTAGTATCAGCAATTGTTACTAATTTTAATAACATAATATTGTTATGTTTAATCTACAAGACGATTACTTACATAAAAACTTAAGAAAAATACAGTTATTTTGTTCTTTGTAGTGTTTTCTTTTTATTTGGAAGTCGGTTGTATTTTTTTGTAAAAAGTTTTTATTTTCACTTTTTTTGTGGTATCACACACCACCACCACTGAAAAGTCACAGGAAAGCCAATACGCAATTTCGTTTACTTGGATGACATATTTTTCTAGCTATTTTGATTGAAAAACCAAAGTAGTGAACCGATTTTGATGAAATTTCTATGGAACTAATCGGAGAGTATATTTTTTCACATAATAAAAGATTTTTTTAAATTGGTTCATTAATGCCGGGAGTTATGAGGTTACAAAAAAAAAAAAACACTACTTTACTATCTACCTATATATTTAGTATATACTAAACTACTATACCTACTTTTTTTGAAGCCGGTTAAAACAGGTTAGTACAGTATTTTAAATCTCTTCATAATTTAGGTCAAGCTCAGTTTCTCCTAATCGTATGAGGAAAACCAAATTTTATTCTAAACTACTGAAAGGATTTCCTACATTTATATCATTCAAGTAACTACTTACACTTCTGTCCATTTCTCTGTTTAGCGCGAATAGCCCGACTATTTTCAATGATCCCCTCTTATGCTGTTGAATGAGATGTCAGTTTAATTTCGTAGTGATTTGTTCGTTTGACAACTTTTTGGTGTCCATTGAATTAGTTGCCCTTGGATTACGATCAAACTACTTATGAATATCAAAATTATATGTACATGTATATTTATAATAATTTGAAATTGTATCTATGTTTAATGTGAACTTTTAGGCTGAATAATTTAACTGACATAAATTTTCAAGAGATACGAGTATTTTAAGAATACAAAAAAAAATGTAATAGGGGGCGTTCAAGTATTACGTAACGCAATTTGAGGGGAGGGGGTCTTGTAAAACGTTACGATGCGTTACAGGGGCGGGAGGGGTGTTCGAACAACGCGTTACGTAACATTGTTTTTTTTTATTTAACGCTAGCTCACTAAACATATTTTCGAGTTACACAGTCACTAAACAGTAGTCATTTTGCCAAACAAAAATAAACATCAATATTTTACCAAAACGACGACAATGTCTATGTCGCAGCCAACTTACTTCAGTCAATCAGCCGTTTCATTAAAAGCCTAGCCTTTTAATTGAACTGGCCGTTTAATCAGCGACATAAGTGACATGGACAAGTCAATAAACGATATTGAACCAAAGATGTCACTTAGGTCGCTGAAAAATCGGCACAGTTAAATGAAAAGGCTAGGCAACCAATTAAACGGCGGATTAAGCTATTTGGCTGCGACATCAATATTGCGTGCCATAACTTAATTCAATATCTTCTTCCATTTATTAAAATTAAAAGAAAACTATTTAGGATTCTATTAACTTTAAGTAAATCACGTGCTATAATATCAACGATTATTGTACACTAGCTGTTGTTGTTCCCGTAGCCTATAGCATTCCCCATAAATGTGGCTATATTATACAAAAATAATTTACAAAATCGGTTTAGTAGATCCAGAGACTACCCCTTACAACCTCACAAACTCACAAACTTTACCTCTTTAATGTTTATAGAAGTATAGATTAGATTAGTGAACTCAATTTTTCCACGCAAATAAAAACTTTAATAGCGCATTTCTCCCATTAGAAGTTGTGTGTATTACATTATTAAAACGATTAAGGCTTTATTTATAATACCTATATAACGCAAACATTTCCTGGAAAGAGCAGAAAAGAGGTTTATAGAGGAAATTAGTTTTGCAATTGATTATTCCTATAATTATATAAGTATTATCTTAGTACAACTTTAATTATACATCTAGTCCGTTTTATAAGTGTTGGAAATTGATATTTGATGTGTTATCCCGTTTTATCTTTGCATCCTCTGTAATTAAATTGTGCTTGCTTAGTGTTTTTCGATTAAGGCAAACATTGAGTTCTTAACACAAGATTTAACGAGTGTTAGCAGGAATACGAATACACAAGACAAGTTGTATCCCTTGTCACGCGCCGTAAGTTTGTTGAATATCATTTTCATTTGATGAATTTAGTTGCAGCCTGATGAGGTTCATAGAAGTAGCACTGCGGTGCATTGAAAGTGTTTAGAGACTAGTTTATTTTTATTTTTGACAGTTTTTATTTTTATTTTTTTATTTAAATTATGTACAAGCTTAATAACAAAATAACTAATGCACATGACAATTAAGGCGTACATAGCGCTCACCAGAACAATAGTGCTGCCTTGAAATATTACTTATATCTAATTTTAAACATTAATACACACACAGTGACAGTTAATATGTCAGAAAGATATATGCATGTATGCCGTTGTAGTGGTAACATCGTATTGGCTCATTATAGTTGTTAAAAGACTTACGAAATTTTTAATTAATAAATTGAATAAGTGCACTTATAAAAATCTAAACCCCGTTGATTCATAAGAAAGAGTGTACATTACTAACTGATGATGCTTGCGACTTCGTCCGAGTAGATCATGGCTTCAAAGAACCAAGACTTTCATTCAAAATTCCCCCTCCTATTTCCCCCCTTAAAATTGAACTACTGAACTCTGTTTTAAACTTAATTTCATTTAAATAAATCTTTATTCCAAGTAACAGCTTTCTAGACTAAGTAATTTCGGCTGTGTGTTGACAGAGTCAGTCCTGGACAAACGATTTTATAAAAATAGAAAACAGATTAGAATTGTCATAAAATAATAATATTATTGGAACTAGATAACAATATAATATCTCTCTTCTAAATATATTGGATATGAGCAACTGCTTGTGAATCTGTTAAGCAATTCTGTATTTCCCGGATAAACAAACACATTTCCGTCCTAATAATACAATGTGATATTTTTCGACATTTTCCGGGAAAAAATCTCGATTCGCTCATTTCCGTATTTACCAAACTATAGGGTAGGGGTGTATCAAAGAGCTAAATCCCATGTTAACGAAGGTCCGCACTGTAATCCCGAGCCCGGGACATACGGACACAATTAACAGGCTACAGCATTGTCTAACATGTATATTAGTAGTAACAGGAATTAGTGAAAGAACGTGGGATACGTGCAATGTACATACATACAGGATCTGTTTCTAATGTAAAACAAATACGTGTTTAATTAAACGGTTGTGTTTAGAGACTAAAACAACAATGTACCTACATGAATGTACTTATTATTTTAGTTTTATAGGATTTGAGTTTCCAACTTATTAAAACCAAATCCATTGGCATTACATGTCTGTTAAGCCACTTCTAACATCGCATGACAGCGTTTGTGAATAATGTATTCGGGAATAATTTTGTTTGAATGACGTCTTTTATAACATTTCGGGGCGTTTGTTACAGGTGCCTGTAATTATGTATTTATTATCAGCTACTTTATCCTATCCTTAACTTAACCTGATGCATTATACTGGAGTTTGAAATGTGAAAAATTATACCAGAAATATTCATTATTCATCATCCGTACCCCGACTTTGCCCAGATATATTACAACACATCAGTTCCTGTATTTTGTAATTAACATTATCAATAGCCAATATTCGTGAAGGAGTCACGAGCAACAAGGACAGAAGCAAAATTAAATTACCATTAAACCTTATAATAATCCCGACAACTAAATGACGTTCAATTGCATAGCCGTAAGTTTTACAAGTCTACCCAACGACATACACTGCGGTGCATTGTTAGTATAAATTATCGAATATGTCCACCGCATGCACTTACGTGTATAAAACTTCATTTGAATAACTCACTCGACGGCCATGTTGTTCTATTGAAAGTCGCGCGCCTTCATTATGGAAAGAGAGCAATCGGTTGTTAGCAATGCTGTTATGATTGTTAAGGCGGAAGCCTTGCTTAATGAACGAGGAAGGGGATAGATATCGATTCTCATTATGTGTTTCGAAAGGTTTTCGATACAGAGCATCACAATGTGTGCTGTTATACGGTGAAACTCTACTACAAAGTATTTTGTGAGTTTTTGTTGTATAGCAAAATATTTTCCATAAGAAAGTGTGCTTGCTTTTTCTTGTACGTTTCTTTGCTTCAACACATTGTGCAACAAAGTAACACAGAACCCTGCCGATACGCAAGCAACAACTACCCGATATCAACATACCGATACGACCACAATTATTGCAAGATGGTTGCGTCTGAAACTTACAATATAAGGCCTCAGCCAAGCGGCTACCTTTGTAATTTTTTATCCCATTGTATAAGCCTTGTTAATGCAGATAGGTAAATTGTATGACAAACATTTAATGAGGTGTTTCTTGCATATAAAGAGAGACAACGATCGTTTATTCTTTATGTTTTCATATTGATACACCCAGTAATGGTTTGTTGGGAATTGTTTATAAATTATGTTGATGTGAATGGGTTATTTGTAGCTTTTAAACTTCAACGCGGTTCCCTTTAACATTTAGTTACAATGCATCCGGTCTTTCACTTAGAATAGTAATGAATACGTGATCCTCGTATATTAAGTGCTTTTTGTCACTTTTTTGGTTTAGTGCCTTCGAATGATGCATGACAAATTGTCCTTGGAAGTATGTTGTTTAATATTAAGTGGTCCCACGAAGAATGCTCAGACAAAAAGACATAAAAGTGAATTTCTAGAATTGTCTCGATCGTGTTTTCACCTGCAAGCAACTTGCATGCAAGTTTAGTTACCTAGCGGGGTACGATCGAGCGATTGATATAGAGGTGTAATGTGTACACCTCTATAGTCCGCAATATAATGAAACTTGCATGCGAGTTGTTTCTAGGTAGAAACGTGGATTTCACTTGGTAAAGCTGAAAAGTGGTACTTTGTACCACAAGGATATTAGGGCCCGTGTTATTTTTGTTATTGTACAATGTTCTTCCTCATTTATCAATACGTAAATTATCAATTCTAATATTTACCTATAAGCTAGAGTCTCATACTGTGCAACCACTCCAAATTCAACATCAGCACGGTACCGCTTTGTAAATGCGTAAGTGAATTTGAAGATGAATCCGATGCAGAACTGCTAAATACGTTTGATGAGATTTACAAACGAATAGGCATGTTCGTAAGGTGGAAATGATGGAATGCATTTGGAACACATGTTGACTAAGTAACTTGTATGTTGGTTTATATAAAAAAAACTAAATCTAGCCTAAAGGGTTTTGGTAAGACATCCATAGTCCCAGGTTCATCATCATTTTAATCAATATTAATTGTCTATTCTAGTATCAGCTTATTCAAAACAGCTTAGAAGTATTCCCATAGTACCTATATCCTTATATTGTGCCACAGCCACTTAATGCTCAGGTCAGGCCTCTGTAGTACCGACTTAAGAATTTCAAATTAGCCACAGATTATTAAGTATAGATTGTTCCGTTTACCGTTACAAGACTCGAAATTCGAATGTGGATTTTCTTTAATAAATCATGTTCTGGTTCGCAGAAGAGATTACATTGTGTTTGCGTAGTCGCTTGGCAGCCTTACAGCTCATTGTTGCTTGATCATTGCAATATTTCATAAAGCGGTCTGTAAGGGCACATATCCAACTATCTGTTTCCGTTGCCGCGAAAGCACAAAAAAAAGAAATGTTGCTTTTGAATTTTCAAAATTTGAATGTCGAATAAAGAATTCGGCGAATGATGACTAACTTTATGTTTTGTGGTTTTGAGTTCAGTGGTCTTTGTATTGATGCTGACTTTGCAAATTCTACCTTATAAATACAATTTAATTAGGTTCCAATTCCTTTTTTGTTTTATAATCAGTTGTTTTTGCAGTAGCTCTCGTCAAGGTATTGGCGTATGTACTTAAAATGTAAAAGATGTGAGCATCGAAAATGAAAACAATCCTACATAATTAGATCAACTGCTACACATAATGGCTTCATATGTCAATGAACTTACATAACTTATTAAAAAGGAAGCACTTACAATGTCAAAGGTCTTTTTAACAACGTCAAAAACATTCTCAAAGACGGGTCCTTCGACGTAGTAAAATGAAATAATTAGATATACAAAACTAATTAGTATTAATGTATTCTGGACACGATGACAGCGACGCCGCTACGAAAGCTCTCTTAAAAAATAAAAAAAGTCTTATCCAAAACACTCTCCATAATAGTGGGCCTACATACTTTGAATACAAAATAGCAAGAACTTAGAACTATGGCATACTTCATGCCTAATAACGAAATAAGATGATAGACAACCGTGTCCAACAAGTAATTTATAGCCTTATTATCATTGTTTTCTATTACAGAACAATAAAACCCAATTTTGTCTCGGAAGATGAGTAATTGTTTGAATTAGTTCCGATAGAGCCTGCAGTGTGCCACCAACTGTGTCCCGGAGAAATGAGGAATCCGAGGATAATGTCACGTCTTTAATTTATAAATTATACTCACATCAAACTGGCTTTGTTTAACCATGTAATCCACTAAAATTCCGTAGTCGAACAACGCGCGAAACTTTTATACGGTCCGTAATAATTAATACAAAATAAAAGAAAAATGTATGAGTGTCCATAAATTAAGCGAAGCGGAAAGGGTCCGACGCATATCGAGGGACCTTTTAAGAAACCTGTACACTCGAATTCCATTCCGAGAGCCATAGTTAAAATGCTCAAAGAATAGCTATTCATTAGCGGGTGCGAGAATGAGAATTCTTCAGGCACTCTGAATATTCCATTGGCCGAGAGGCTTGTATTGTCTTTTAGAAAAATGCCTGAGTCTTTGCCTGGGTGCTAAATTATGTCGACGCGATGTAGCCAACACCGCGCCTGACAAACACTAGTGGTGCCGACAAGGGAGCGCGAACATCCTACTTCATTATTTATACCCCATACATTTTATTTGCAAGCAATACTAAACAATAGCCATAGTTTATTGCTATTCCATTAATTATGGTAATTCTCCCAGCACTACACATTAATGCAATAGCTTCCTTTATTATTCCGAGCGTACAGACCAAAATATAATACCACTGATTGTAATTAAAACAATTTTAGCTTAATTTCGCCTTACCGTGTCAACACAACACCGCAAGCTGAATTAAAACGACACCAGAACCATTAAGAGCGTGTAAAATTATTCAGCGTCCTGTCGAAAGAGTCCCACAAAGTTTGCACTTTGCATATTTAAAGAAACACTCGCCTTATCTGGCTCATCGCCGATTCAGTTCACAGATATTCTCAGGAGAAAAACGGAGCGAACTAAAGGCCAGGATTCTTATGGCCCGGTGCTCGCATTAGGACAAAATTAAGTGCGGTTATGTGTTCAGCTGTCACATTAAAATACCATCGGCTACTTCACACCGCTTGTGAAAAAATAAAGCCGCGTAAGCTATTGGCAGTACAATAATTCGATGAATCCTTTGCGTTTACTTTGTGTTCGAAATTATGGTCCCTTGTTAATTTATTGACTATCGTGTTTAATAATGTGCTGCAGTAACTTTTGATCTTTATTTTTTGTTTTGCATATTATCCTATACGCCTATTTTTATAGCCGAATGACCGAAGCAGAGAGCGTTTTATGATTGCTATATTTTATCTTTACAATCGTTTAACGAGACTGGAGATTTTAATAAAGCTCGTTGGCACCTTAGGCGTGTATTGAAGCAAAACAATTGACCAACCCATTTTTGGCTATGGCAGTGAGTCAACCGTACAAGAAGTCATTTCCGTAGCGAGTCGATTAGTCTCGAGCATTGAGATCAATTAAATCGTAGGAACGGTCCAGTGGCTGTGTGAGTACGAGAAGGAATCCCGCGGGAAGGTCGTGCGACACTGAGCCACGGCTTTTATTTTTTACGGGATAAAAAATCTGGGAAGTGACGCGTAAGTTGTATTCTAAAAAAAGGACTTCGGATGGTTATTTTTTCGTTGAATAGTTGATTGATGATGCTGCTGCTGCATAATAGAATAACTTGACCCGATAGACATTTGTATATTTTTCGTGAATGAAATTTTTGGGAGCTTCATTAAAACATTTTTTGTATAGGCCACTTCAAACTAGGAATTGATGCAAGGAGAGTATGTCTGACATAATTAAAGCGGATTCAAAAGCTTTATATGATGATCGAATTAAAATAGACTCAATTTACAATCCAATAAAACCACGAACAAGCAAGCTTGCAAAGTTGACCAATAATTTATCAATTCTGATAAGCAAATTATATTATTAAACCATGTGTTTAAAATAATGAACATCGGTGTACATATACAACATAATTAAAGTCTAATTACCATACGAATGTTCTGATAGCCTTAATGTCATCTTATCTGTATAGAGTAGTCGAGTGGGTTATTCAAGTAAAGAACATGCTTCAGCTGACAGCCGATAGGTGGGATAGCGAGTTTACAAGGCAGAATAGACCTTCGTGCATTCTTGCAAATAAGACGCGGGTATACTGGGCTTATAATTTAAAGGATTAATATAAATATTTTCTGTGTTTATATCACCATCCACCATTTTCCAGGCATTAGGAATTAATCAAAGAGACGATTGAAGCAAAAGCAATAAAAAAATAGATCATCTGCGGACAAAAATTCACTGAAAGTTGGTTGTTGCATTGTCGTGATGATGATTAAAAATCACGTTGAATTATAGTTTTAGATAGAAAGTGCTTTTTTGCTGCTAGTTTTCAGAATTTCTGTCATTTAAGCTGATAAGTAACTCAGTGCCTATGGCGCACTAAAACCCACTATTTTTACTTATAACCATAATACCAATTAAGGACATGGGGTAAAAGTACAGAATAGTAAATGTTTCGAAGGTATTTGCTTCAATATTTAATTTTATGAAGCTCTAAAACGTTTGTGAAGAAGACGGCAGAAGCAATCATCGTAAACCTACCAATAAAGCTAATTCATTCTGTAATCAACAAAATCTATTTATTGCTTAATCATACCAATATTATAAGCGAAGAGAGAGCAATGATTACCTTTCTATCATTCCATTTTAATTTGGGCTCTCTAACTAGGTTCTCGTGTCCGAATTCGTCAAGCAAATAAGATTTCGCACGGCCAATCCTGGTTTCGGTTCCAATTAGTGATTGTTAGATCAAACTACACAATCCTGTTACGGTCGTTAACGTAGGCCATTGAAGCCAACCTTGGATCATGTTCGCCAATCTACAATGCTGGCTTGTTTGAAGAAGTTTTGAGGGCAATGAAAGCCACACGAGGTGTTGCTGTAATTAAAAACTAAAAACATTGACTTGGGTCGAATTTAAGAAAGAAAGATTACGCAACACTTTTGAATAGTCTTTTATATATTCTATCTTAATAAAGCGGCGATGCATAACAGGTGCCTCATCATAAACTTTTTTCTATAACCCAGTTTCAACGCATTCTTGATTGAAAAATATTTTTCTTCTACTGCATACTCAACGTACGTCAGTCACTTAATAAACATTGCAAGAGCTTGCAAGTCCCTGCAAGCTGATCAAACAACTTGCGGACGTGTAATACTACATGTTAAGTTCAATACTGAGGCGACAGCTACCGTTCCGCTCGCGAATTAATTATACTACCGTTAGCAATAGAGTAAATAAAACTAGTTTGGAGCCCTACGGCTGATTATGATTTATGAGTCTACTGTGAGATTATGTGGGGTATAATCTGGAACTTAATTTTTGTGTCAACACTGACTAGGCTCTTGGTGAAATTGTCGGACAGTTTAATGTAAGCGCATCGATATTATTTGCTGTTGCTGCGAAGGATGCTGTTTCAATTTTGATACACCTTTATTAAGATCATCAATTCTTTAGAATACTTCATTGCATCTAGCTGTTATTTCCATATATCATCACTCCCAATTTACTAAACTACTTGAGGATCTTGAGATAACTTGACAAAAAACGTGTTAAAATTAATATTATTCACGGTATTATTTTTCGTTTAAATCATAACTTCTTTTTTATTTACAAAATCATCGTGTAAATCAATTAGCTGTCTGCTAACAAATAACAAAACAAAATACACACTCAATCTTCACATTCATCAAAATTGTTCCATTACAGGTTTTCGATCTTGAAAATTGATTGCAATTAATTTTTCAATATTTTGCTTACGCTAATAACTCGACGGGCTCATAGTAAACATGTTGGAAACTGGTATCATCTGCATAAATACAGGTTTGTAGAATGATATCTAGTAGCTCCATTATTTTTTTGTGGACCCGGCAAATAACATGGCCATGTGGATTATTGTAAATGGCAATTATGTCAGAAATTGACACTCGGTTTGTCACACAGTAAAAAATCAATTTGTCAGTATTCGAAATTGTCCGTAGTGGTATTTGCTTGACTAAACTTTACCTCTTTGAGTGGGTTTCTAGCTAAATCGAATAGTTTTTTAGCCTGTGACAATTAATTATATTGTTTGCGTTCAAAATTCCTTCTTCGAATTTCAATCAGAAGCTATTCGCCATTTTGTTACTTGGAAATTAATTATTCGTTTTCGATGTGTTGTTTTGTGCTGTCATGTTATCAAGCACGTACACTTCTTTAATAGTATCTGAACGAACACTTTGTTTCTGTTGGACATGATTGTCTATTTTTATACGAACGTTTTTTATTCGACCGAGCTTTATTGATTTTTTGCTACTAGAATTCCTTCACTTTAATATGCTTCATCTCACTGCATAAAAAGGTGCCGTCTATTGTATTTTGGTATTCTACATTGCCTCGTGTTCACATGTTTTGTTACAAGAAATGCTTTGTCATCGTTCAATGTATAGTTTTTGATTAGGCTTCACGTATCAAAAATATATTGGTGGCGGTAACTGTTGCGAGTGCCATTAAATCATTCTCATTATAATTTGAATCACCAATTTTCGTTTTACCTACAGCCATGCATTAGGAAAAGTTCAATTTCACTATGTGGTTTACCGTTATCTAAATAGTAGTATCAATCATAATCTTCATTGGCGGGATTCGCTCGAGTATGTTGATGATTGTTATTAGTAGTTCTGAGTTATGAACATCAGTAGTGAGCCCGGTGAGTACCGCTTAATGGAATTTTAAGAGGCAATTTGATTAATTTCGTACGTGCAGAATTTGTGTTATGTGTACGTTAATTGGGTGATTTTGTTTTCTGTGAGCTTTCGCGTTTAAATTCCAGTTCAATAAATCACTTTAATTTAGTAATTAATTTTCATGCAAGTGGTAGTGCAAAATTGATTGCTATTCGTAATTGAAAATAAAAAAATAATCCTTTTAATGTAAAAAATTACAAATTGCAAAATTATTTTCCATGTTTTCCGACATTGACAAATCGGAATACAGAAATAGAATATTTACCGGTTTCAAGTGAAAGATATACGGTGTAAATAATACTGATATAAAGCCCAATAAATTGCCATTAATAAGGAAGCAATTTCTTTGCACTTCCAGATGAAATATGATCAGAGGCGGGAGTAGCAATTATTTTTTAAAGCCCCCTGCCTGCGCTTACAGACTTTAAAAATCGACAAGATATTTGTCTTCTGAAGCTGTAATGTCCATTTTCATACCGTTTACAATCAATAATGTTTGCTTAAAGTGCGGCACGCAATCTTCTGTAAGTATTATAGTTGATGGTTCTCACTACAAATGGTTTATTTCGAGTACATTTATTTCTACTGTATATTATTTATGTCCAAGTGTTCATATAAATCGTGATTGGCCTGTTTGTTTTGTAGTTATTGCTGGTGAAATATTTGTCTCTTATGCGTTTCTGGGCAAAAGAGTTTTTAAGATCTTTGAAAGGACAAACAAAATATGTTGTAACTGCAAACCATAAAACAACTAAATTATGAAATAGTATTTTCCTAATATGTAAGTATTATATAATTGTTCAGTGCTTAAAATTCCGCATTCTTTGCCTTTACAAAAGCTACCTACTAAGATCTCGTCTTTTAAATACTTTTGCAGAGATATATAGTTTTAAGTGGTACAGCAATATATATTTAGCTGACAATCTCAAATCCCACTTTGAGTTTACGACTCGACCTATGTTAATGATTGGTCGTAAGATTGAATTGCTGCGACTGCTAGGCAAGCGCCAAGCTGTTAGGACTCATGCAGTATTGATGTTTTACGTCAAGAACTTGTTTTATTTATTGTCTTATACCAGTCTCTGTAACATTCAGACTTGTAAGCGTATCTCGGATCTGTTGGAGCGGTAAAAATAAATCAAAAGTTGTAATGGAGCTCCTTATAAAAGGTTCTAGCGTCATTGTTGTTTCTTACGACAAGCAATGCTATTAGCTAGTTGGAAGAATCTTGTGCCTATGGTATAACCATGGACAAGAAACATTTCAATTTGTTAACAGGTTGGCAACATATCGACTTCGTTGTCTTTATAGTTCGACTTTTAATTGCATTCAGCACTTGACAGTTCAAAGACAATTTCTTAATAGTGTCTATCGTGTTTTTAAGACAAATGATTAAATTTAAAATAAAACGTACATTATTTAAGTGAACTTAAATAATGTACTTGTATGCAAACGTTTTATTTCATTCTTACACCAACTCACTATCTTTCTTTATTCAAAATCTGAACCCTTCAACGGTCAAGTTACTAAATACAATTAAAAGTCGAACTATAGAAATCCTTTTTAACCGACTTCAAAAAAAAGGAGGAGGTTCTCAATTCGTCGGAACCTTTTTTTTATTTATGTATGTTCCCCGATTACTCGAAGATGGCTGGACCAATTTGGATTTTTTTTTTGAAAGGGTATACTCCCCAGGTGGTCCCATGATCATCAAGTCAGGATCTGATGATGGGATCCAGGAGAAATAGAGAGAACTCTTCAAATTTATAGGCACACTTGAAGCGATTTGGGTAGTTTTTGGAAGAGTACTTTGTCGAAGTGGTCCCATTTCAATTTGGTGATCTGATGAAGAACTCCTCAACAAATGATAGCAAATGGACTGGGATTGCTGAAATCTAATATTTGTCTATTGTTTACACCAGTTCATAATATAACATCACGCCGGTACGCTGTGAAGGGGTAAGCACATGTGAATCACAAAAAGTGACTTCCACATAAAAAGCACTACAAAGTATAAAATAACTTTAATTTCGTTTTTTGACACCGCCTTCGTCGTTTGTATTTTATTGTAAAAAGTTTATTTTTAATAGGTCTGATGTTGCTATTGCTTGTATTGAAACCTTTGCCATCGAGCTGAGCCTTTGCAGACGAACCGCACACAACTCAAACACCCAGAGTATCCATCAGACACCGACACTTATTCATACGCCTTGTTGCTCAACTAACCACTAAATAAATTACTCGTCTAAACGCACCGTGTTCATGCCTCGGGTATTCGTGGGTACCTATAAAATTTGTCCGAGCCGTCAATTCGTATTTATGTTTCTAAGTGATATAAAGCGCAGCGACTATCGAATTAACTCGTCATCCCGTCGGGACGTTATCGTCGCACGACATCGGTAGCCGACAAGTCGGTTGATCTGTCGAGTGTCGCGTGCGTTTTATTTTACGCACGGTGACGCGCGCCGCCTGTCACCCGGCTGCCTTTGCGTTAATTTAAAACGTAAAACGAATGTCATGTATCGGGTAGTTTGCGATACTCGATAAGAACTCTCGAGTTCTCAAAATCGGTAGCCTTCTAGGAATTTCGTTATCGAAGTTTTTTTAGTCGTAAATCAATTAATTAGTGTAGAGTACTTGCTTAAAGTATCGGGATATTGATAAAAGCTTGAAAAGAGACCGACATGTATCCGTTATCTTGAAGTCATAGAAGTGACCTGTAGATTAAACGTTACAATGTTATGTTGTAAACATAACACAAAGCGGTAGATTATTAAACTTTAAGTCTGGCTAGAGATAATTTAATTTGTTTTAAATTAATTTTATAATAAACGAAAGATATCCCCTACGGCTGAGGCATCGCGCGGACTGTTTATAAAAGATATCACTTAATAACACGCTGCGATCTGCCTACCGACTGCGAATACTATTTTTATGAACGTGGGTGGCGTTGTGTACGTTTGTATTAAAATATTTGTCTAGCTCCGGGCACCACGGCTATCTAATTAACAGCGATCGACACTGAAAACGCCATTAAATTGTCAAACAACAAATAAACTCAGGCAATTGATCGGAAACATCAGATGCCCGCTATTCAATGATCTTATCGTTACCTCTAATATATATTCATCTCTAAATTAATATGCAGACCGTAGCACACGATATACATTTCAATTTTTGAATCTTAATTAACGCTACTTTATACTGACAAAAAACTAATTAAGAATGCGCAATAATCTCCGTCCTGCCATTAGGCGGCAATAAAACATTGATTTGAAAATCTCCGCTTTTTGTTTCATCTACAAAGAAGTTGAAATGTGTTTTACGATCGAGAATTGGGTAACAATTTCTATTTCGAATGTGACAGTATTTTAAAAGATTTCTTTTGTGTGCCGATAAAAACGTCGCGCTTAGAATATGTAGATTGGCTGTAAAGTGTCAAATGGAGTATAACGCATGATCGCAATGATAATCGCATCGATTCACTTGGAATCGATAGACATAAGCTAGGCTTTTATTATTCTATTGCTTTTGATCGAAGGATACGTTCCGTTGTGACCGTTTGGAGTTCGATGCGTGTTCGTATTTTATGGGGGCATAAATATCAGTGGATGGTCGTCGGAACGGGCGAACGACGCGCGCGCAGGCCGCGGGCGAACAAACCGGTCGTAATTTTTATTCGCCGCTCAGTGAACAATTTCGGTAAATTTGTTTGCATGTACCGGGTTTTGTTTGAGCATTAGCAACAGCCGAGTTATGGATGCGATCTTAAATAACAATAATTGTGGACGTCCGAATGTATGAGAGTTGAGAGCGCCCAAGTTTATGGAGCTGTATTTTTTTTAATGACGCAACATTGTTTGAATTTTAATATTTATTTCTTTTGGGTGGGACATAAATTTTGGCGAACTAACAAACCGAACCTATAATTATTCCTTAGGCATGAAGACATCAACATTATTTTTTATTGACAGGCATTCATTTATAGATTTTTAATTGTTTGTTTTATGTGTATTAATATTTTTAGTAATCAAAGTTTACTTAAATATTTATACACAAAACAAACAATTAAACACATAAATCTATGATAGCTGTAAATAAGCAAAGATTTCCGTTACCTACATCATCATTCATAATCGAAATCCCATCTTTTGCAAACACCTACAAAAATTGACATCGACCATGCAGCCAATCAAATCTATGAACGCAGTTCGAGGATACCAAAAGTATCTTCATGAATGACATTTACTATGCTTTCGATGAGTTATCGGATCCAGTACTATCATTAGGCCCCAAAAACCTCCACAAATGGTACCGCTATTTTTTTCCATATACCATCTAAAGGTCTCATTCATTTCCTGATCTTCATCGGATCCTTGGCGATATGCGTAGGTAAATAAAATGATGCATTGTGCTTCCAGTCCCACGCATCTTTACGACTAATATAATCAGATATGCTTTAAGAATTAGCTATCAATCATAGCCGATAATGATATTTGACGGGCTCTTATGATTATGCTCTCGATAATTTTATAAATACCACGTTTGATTGATACGATGCGATGCCAATTTTGTTTGCGAAGTAGAGTAATCCGGATTTTTTGTAACGTTGGTTGACATACAGGTTGTTATTATAATAAGTATAGGTAGGCATTTCCTGTAGTGTTTTTTTTTTAAAGGTTATTGTCGCTGTTTCGGTTTTCGATAGTTTAGAGAATCAGATATCGAAGATTAAAGACGATGATGAGTCAATATCGGAGCGTCTTTCCGATCATTAATTTTAATATATCGATCAGGACACTCACACACACAAAAGTAAGATCATATAATTATTATATTTGAATATAGAAGGAAGTATGTGCCGCATTGTATAATATATAGTCGGACTTTATAGATAAATATTGGCGACACAAGGAAAGTGAGTTGTCACACTTTCCTTATGTCGACAATATTTGATCATTATCTAAATATATAAAAATGAATCCCTATTTTTTTTTAATTTTTTTTTATTTAATATGGGTTTGCTCTTGACTCTAGTCTAGGTCATAGATGACAGAGACAAAGTCGACGATGGAGCGAGCTTACCCAGGAGAAGCCTGTTCACTCTAATTTTGAAGAGATTAGGGTTGTATGCGTTCGGAAACACAGACGCAGGCAGAGAGTTCCACTCCTTTGCTGTGCGCATCATAAAAGACGTTTGGAAACGTTTTCCCTTGGTCACGGCATCACGCGTGAACGGCTTGACCGATTTGGCTAATTATTTTTTGTTTTGTTCGCCAGATTACAGGGAAGGTTTAAAAACGAAAAAAAATTTAGGTAGGTAGGGTAAGGTAGGTATGTTTGTATTTAGGTAGGTAGGGTAAGGTAGGTATGTTTGTATTTAGGTAGGTAGGTAGGGTAGGTACGTAGGTAGGTACGTAGGTACGTACGTAGGTAGGTACGTAGGTAGGTACGTAGGTAGGTACGTAGGTAGGTACGTAGGTAGGTACGTAGGTAGGTACGTAGGTAGGTACTTAGGTAGGTACTTAGGTAGGTACGTAGGTAGGTACGTAGGTAGGTACGTAGGTAGGTACGTAGGTAGGTACGTAGGTAGGTACGTAGGTAGGGTAGGTACGTAGGTAGGGTAGGAATGTAGGGTAGGGCAGGTACGTAGTTAGGGTAGGAAAGTAAGGTAGGGTAGGGTAGGTATGTAGGTAGGTTAGGGTAGGAAAGTAAGGTAGGGTAGGGTAGGTATGTAGGTAGGTTAGGGTAGGTAGAGTAGGGTAGGTAACGGTTGACGGGAGGAGACGGGAGCGAAGCCACGGGGACAGCTAGTTACAGATAAAAATACGTCCTTATTAGCACCAGTTCCTCTTACTGTTCAAGAAAGCTTAAAGATTATATTTTATAATACAATAGTTACCAGTTTTACTTCATTATCTGTCATTTACAACATCATTTAAGTTTTTCCTAATAATTAAGAGCTCAATAATCCATAAAATGGTACATCAGAGACTAAGACAAGGGTCTACAAGAAGTACACATTAATTATCACTATGGCAACAGGATGCCAAGTTGGACAAAAACCATGGGAAGTGTAGCGAGTGGCGATCGAAGCCAGTTAATATCGATGGCGATGGCGGTCGAACCATTAAAAACTGCATTTCTACAGATTTTATGTTGTTAAGTAACATTTTGTAAGATACAAAGTATTTGTCACTACTAATGCCTCCAGAGTATTAAATGAAATATGAGGTTCGCATTTTGGATAGACTCAAACTCTCAGACGAAAAACTTTATAAATTATATCAAAAACGTGTTCAAGAAGTCTGTTATACTAGAAATCTTGTAATAGTTATTTATGATACTAGTGCGGTCAGTTGTGTCGAGGGCTTGTTTATTATATCTATGGTCGAGGGCTTATCATAGTCATGAGTTTGTAAAAACCAATTTCCGCACGTGTGTCATACAATGTTTTTCAACATATTTGCGAGAAAACAGTACAGTAGGTAATGAAAAAAACTTTTTGTTTTTAGATATCAGTCGGAAAGTCGCAAAAATCTTTGAGGTGCCTTATGAAAAGAGCGCAAATTTTAAATTGACGCCACGTTCGCGTGGTGAAAATTAGAACTACATATATCTTTTGTCTCATTTTCTCTTTAGTATTTAAGTGAGTCAAACTTATTGAGCAATCTTCTTCCAAGGAGGTTCGATCATTCAGCTTATTTATTCTAGTAATGTAAAACATTTTTGTGGAATTCTTATTCTTTTTTATGCAAATTAAAAACAAAACCGTAAAGGATACGCACGGTGCTATGCAAAGAGGAGTGCGGTAAAATAGGTACTTAGATGAGTACCTAATTTACCGCACGTTCCATTGTATGGTGCGTAATTTTTAACTTTCGAACAATGTATACAGGCTTCGTAAATGCATTTTATGAGCAAACGTGTTGAAAAATAATATTTCTGAGTTCCGTATCAGTCCTCTTAAGAATGAGAATTTCAGTTAAATTGCAAGGCACTTATTTATTTCACGATAATTATGAGGGTTGTTTACTTAAAAGTCAAGGTAAGAGGTTAAAAAGGGTTCGTTACATCTGTCCGCTTGTCAGTCTATTTTCTCCGTCTGTCGTTGCACCAATTTTACTGAACCGATTCAGATGACAAACACAACTTTACTTTGAACCAATTTGTTACCAAGTCACATTCTCCGAGTCAACATTTTTTGCATTAAAAGACGTTATATATTTTACTGTCCGGGTTCCTTTGAGCTTTAAGGCAAAAGCAATCCGCTATCACCTCGCTAAAATGAAACAACTAAAGTCTAAACTAAACTATAGTATAATGAAGCTATAAGAAATTGTTTTACGTCAACACAGACAACATTTATGTAAAATTGCAAACCATTTATAATCCCGCACGCGAGCCTGTCTCCTATAAAACACAACATTGCAATATGTATTGTACTTCTCGATAATGTCGACTACAAGTCGATCACAACTTCTTATATCGTTAGTACATTATTACCTGCTGAGAAGAGCAATTGCGAACTGGCTTGTTAAAAAGAAATAATCATTAAGTTCGATGTAATGTGCTTGGCCAATCTAAAACAATTAGGCGATGATATTTGGAGGGAGAAAGTCATTTTTTTGTTGTAAACTGATTCAGGGGTTTTATGGAAGATTTTAGTGGTCATGATAATCATAAGAAGTAGCAAGTACCTACAATCAGTAATGAAGAAATATCTGTCACCAAGTTTTGTTCAAATATTTGGTCCAACTCTTGCAACTGCTAAATAAATGCATGCCATAATACGAATAGTTTTATTTTTTTTATTTATTATAAGGACTTTTACACATTGTGCATACCAGTCCCATTATACCCTAACCACATCTGACTGCCAATAGCTTATACTAAAAATTTAAATATAAAAATTTACTTCGATGCCATTAATTCAAACAGACACTTTGCTACTTTAGAACTGGGTTGACTAAGAATCACATTGAATGTGCCAACATCCAGTCTGTTTAATTCAAAGGCATTTGCTAGACATGATCTCCCAGACTCAAATCGAACACATTCTAGCAATAAATGATATAAATCCTCTTGGACGCCACAATCTTCACAGTTTGGTGAGTCAGTCTTCCTCATCATAAAATTAAATTTATTGCATGGTATGTGTCCAGGGCCCCGAGTCTGCTAATTTTTATAAATTCGTCATTCCAACACGATCCCATTGTCATTTTGCTAAAAGTTCGTAATCTGCTAAATTATAATGGTCGATCATTGGTCGGTCAATGGTCTCGTAATAGAATCGTGGTAGAATGACATTGTCGTATTGCCATTAATATAAAACCCGTTAGTAGAAACGATTTTTGAAAAACTACTACTAAATTCGATAATTAAATAATGCCAGATTTCTTTTAAATATATTTTTAAATATTATTTATTGTTGTTCTATGCAATCTGAAGTAGTGAGAAGTTCGAAAACAGCAAAAACATGATGAAACTCAATAATATTTTATCTGTTTTGCTGTCAAAGTCAAATGTGTCATTACTGCACAGAGTACTACTATACTGCTTACTGACGTTAAATCTGTTTTTATTTGTAGCGGCCGATGTTTTGCAGTTAGGTTAAGTTAGTTATTTCATTTATTTTCAGTTATTTCACAAAATGGTGCTAATTGAGCAAATTTCGGCTCTCATTGACTTTCTGGAAAACCACAAAGACCTGGCGCATTTATTGATCTTGATACAGTAATTTTTGAAACATTATGGAGGGCACTATGTCCAATCAAATTTTGGTAGGACCCCGATGCATAAAATGCAAGTGCTATTAGAATCTGCAATAAAAAATAGGTATAACAAATTAATCAACCTATTTCATGTTATAAAGCTCTAGGATAATAAATCAATAGACGGGTTTGTATTCATTCTAGTCAAGCGACGGGCTCGACAACGTCTTTTGCATTCCGCCCATCTTTTTTCTCTAGCATCCACTGCGTTGGCTAGCTCGAGAATATTTGCTCGTAGTGAATATATTTCTCCATTCAATATTCCACAAACACGATAAATTATCAAACACTTTTTGACAACATAGCTAATATAAGCAATGACTGCACAATGACGTTCTAATGGTAGGTCACTGATTAAAGGAACTGTCAAAATTTTAGAAGATTACCGCATAAGTCAGTCATTCATTTGTCATTATGTACGAGATTACCATTCTATGCCATTTCTTTCAATGGAGTGTCAGTGGTTGACCATTGGAAAGTCATAATGACGCTATTATATTAGTAGATTACGAAACTTGTCAAAATCCACAATTATGAAATCAATGATAGACCATTATGATACTATTGTAATAGCAGACTTGGGGCCCTGATCTGAGTCTGTAAGCTATAACAATTAGTTTTCTACTTAAGTTAGTGTTTGCGCACCAGGGGATATGAAGGGGCTGACACTGGATGGTTTTGTACCATATTCCTTTTTCTAATGAGCGTTTATTGAAATACTCCTTCCAACTCTCAAAACATATTTGTTTGTATTTAGGCAAAAACTCTGAATAATCTGGTACAATATTCATTTGTTTACCAGAGGTAGCTGCAAATTTAGCTAGTTTGTCAGCCTCTTCATTACCCCTTAAGCCAGTATGAGAAGGAACCCATTGCAATCTCAGAAGCACACCTCGTTCTGTAAGTTCATCTATCTTACATAGGATAACATAAGCTATCGATGCACATCTGCAACCAGAGGCGCATCGAGCTATGTGTTCAGTGAGATTTTGCTGTCTGTCAAAATTTCCACCTTCCTGTGTCCACCAGCATTACGAACATAAGACAATGCTTCCGATATCGCAACAAGCTCCAAGGTCATAATACAAACTTTTTTATCAATTTTAAAACAGTTATCATGATGAGACATTGGTGTATTCGGTACATAAAACGCAGCTCCTTGACCGTTCACATTCTTAGAACCATCCGTAAATATAGGAAACCAGTCCTTATATTTTAAATGTAACTCATCAATAATTGATTGATTTAATGAAATATTTTCATAGGACTTTTTTGACTTTGCAACACAGTCTAAATTTGATACAACTAATTCATTCACATTAAAATTAGTAACCACACACTTAACGTAAACATTTTTAAAGGATCACTAGAAGCCACATGTTCTTCTTTAACTTCGTCGTACACAGAGGCAAGTAACGGAATCGTTTTGTTTCTCCAATAACAATTGTTACGAAAAGTGTGAAGATCTGTTAACAAACTAGTTATTGTACTGTTTAGTTGGGACTTAGACTTAAGGCAAAATTTATATGCTAAATACTTTCTCCATAATTGCAGTGGAGGTACACAGAGTTCACTTTCCATAACATGGATCGGCGTGGATTTGATAAATCCTCCTATAATCCTTAAAGCCTGATTTTGAACCTTAGTAACCTTGTACAAATGATATTTAGCGCTGCAGTCATATAAATAGCAACTATAGTCCAAACGACTTCTGATTAACGCGATATAAATGTGTCGCAAATGCTTTGGGTGCAAACCCCAAGAAGATCCCGCTAAAACTCTAAGCAAGTTAAGATGTTTATTGGCCTTTTACAAAATAACATTAATGTGTTTAGACCAACGCAAGCATCTGTCCAGCCAAACGCCCAGATACTTGTTAACTACCAAATCCAGCCTACAATTATGCAATTTTAGATCAATATTTAACCTTTTAAAACCCCTAGAAAAAATACAAACCTTTGATTTAGTTGCTGATACTTCCAAACCCACCTCCCTCATAACATCGCAAAAATTATATAAAGCTGTTTGAATATCACGTTTACATTGTATAAGATTATTAGCAGTAGTAAACAATACAAAATCATCCGCGTACTGACACATGTTGACGTTATTAAGTCCTTGAAAACATCGAATAGTGATAATGTTAAAGAGGAGTGGGGATATCGGATCACCCTGAGCCAAACCTTTATCTGTATGTCTTACAAAGTAGTTGTTATGGTTACTATCATCTTTAATGTATAAATGTCTTTCGCTCAAAAAGTTCCACAGATACCTACATATGCTTTTACCAATCCCAATGTTGTCCAACGTTGTAGCCATTACATCTATTACTACGTTATTATAAGCGTTATCAATGTCTAAAAAACATGTTATTGTTGGGGAATTAATTGAGAAACCTAAGTATATTTGGCTAACTAACTTGACTAAACAATCTTGACAAGATTGTCCTCTTCTAAAGCTAGATGTATCTGGAGACAATAATTTATTCTTCTCAACAAACCACTCCAGACGCCTAGTAAGCATAGAATGCAACATTTTACACACGCAGGATATTAATGAAATGGGCCTTAGCTTAGTGACACCAGCTGGTGAAGATTTTGGAATAGGTGTTATGTAATACGAATAGTTATAATATGCAGCTTTCTCATTTTTTCGTATTAGTTGATTGATTAGAACTGGAAAAGCATCCTTAAAGTTCTTGCAATAAAGGCCGTCAATAAATTATGACTTTCTATTGATTACAGGTTTATTGAAAGACACAATGAGGCTGATACACATTCTGATGGCATTAGAAAAGGTGTGGTTGAAGAAGCTTGAAGACATTACAAAGCTTGGATTGATGAGACTAAAAGATGAAATTTATGTGTGTAGGTATGTGTAGTAACAATAAAAAAGCACTACAATATTGAAAAGGAATTGGCCAGCAGAACAGCTATGGTTGTTCCCAAGAAAAATAATACCTAGTATATTACCCAATGACCTTATAACACTAGACAGGAAACGACAGTCTATTAATGATACATCCTTTCGCTATAGGTCTTAATATTAATATTAACCATCGCATGTCAACGGTCACACGTGTAACATACACTAATCATACGGTACGGAGAATGTGTGTCGCTATTGAGTAAAACGAGGGTACTCGTGAGCTTAGATTCTGTACGGTCTACTTGGACAAATTACTCGGTGCAGAAGTTAAGTTTTGGATGTTATTCAACATGTGCTGTGAAATGGTTGCATTATTTTGTATTTTGAATTAGATTGTAAAGAATTCTAGCCATCCGACGACGTAGAAATTTGTCATATCCGACATCTTATTGTTTTATTTTGTTTACTCTCTAGCTCTTCATCATCATCATTTCAGCTGAAAGACGTCTACTGCTGGATGTAAGCCTCCCCCAAGTATCGCCAAATCGACCGGTCCTGTGCGTCCATATCCAGCGGGTTTCCATGGCCTGCACCAGATAATTGCTCGTTCCAGCACTGTTGCCTTCCAACGCTGCGTCTTTCGGTACGCTGTTGCCACTCCAAGTCCATAAATTTTTATTTTGTTTTCCATAAAACAAAATAATAATACCATCAAACCAACCAAATAAAAACCATTTTGAATGCAATCTTTCTGACTCTTATCTAGCCATTATTACAGGTTCTGTGTTTCTGCGTGTTTTATTTGTGTCTATAAACACGTCATTGTCGGTACGTATTCCTTGTGTAGGACTATACTTTAACATTAAATAATAGAACTCTGACGTTTTGTCTTCATTGATTTGTGCACGAAACTCGCACATGAAATATATAACATCTTGATTTTAACAGGAAGCATGCTAAATTAGCCCGAATCAGCTTAGCTTATCTAGTCTCTCACATAACTTTTACGCTATACAATCTGTATGTAACGTAGCGAGTAATTCAAGGCAACGTGTGTATGTCCCATGTGTGACAAGCATCGGTACTCACATTGTGGGAGATTCGTTCGTGATCTAAGATTTGGATGCCCTACTTCCTTCAAAGGAATGCAGTACCATTCATGTGATTAATGCTAAAAGTTTTGGAGGTGGTTCTCTACGCTTACTTCATACTGACGTACAAGTTGTGGGACAAGGAAAAGAAGATGATGATTGTGAAATAAAACAGTAGCCGTGGAGTTTCTTGCCATATCTTCTACATTGGAAACGACCAATTTAAATCGTGCTAGCTTCAGTGCTCACGTTGGCCTGTATGAAATAAAATACTTTGTCTTTTTATTCAAATGTTAACTTGTTGTTTTTAATGTTAAGTACAGCTTTAGAACTTGGTTAGAACTTGGTTTCCTTGTCGGTTGAGTGTCTAGAATTATTTGGGCAGATTTCTCTTTTGATTTGATGCTTTCAAAAAACAAAGTCTGTAATTGGCTTTTCCTTTGTTATTAGGAGCTTAATAGCCACCGTTATCATCAAATAGTAGGCGTGAAAACTCACTCCCTTATACAGCGTGTCGGCTATATTAATTGAAATTGTTACTTAGTTCGCGAGATAAACTGCAGCCTATGCAGATTCCCGTTATAGCCGTGATTAAGATTGTGCCTGATAAATGACTGTACCCTCACTATCATAGGTCGGGCTGTAGGTGTGCGACGGAATATCTGTTACTTTAACTTATGTGCTCAGATTACCGTATCATTTAAATTGTATCTGCCTCATTGGTCGCGTGGTATTAAGTTCACGTGCGTGTTGTGCGTTTGATTCTCATGTAAGTATTGGGAGATTGACATTTTTAGTTGGAATAACGCTTATTGATAAAAAAAACAAACCACATATGGTTTGATTTTTTTGAATTACTTAGTTTAAATTCTGATTACCGGATCACAGATTAAAATTCTTTATGGGATGTGATTTATAAATAAACCCTTCTCGCGAAAATGTTTGTGGGCAGTATTGTATGGGACTTCACATTATTGCTGTAATAAGCGCATAATGAATATATGATATATATTTTGGTTGCATGTTATTATACTGACGACCAAAATTACATATTTTCTAATACACCATTGATATACGAAGTACGCAAAATATTTGGATCGACAATACAATTTCTCTAGCGTGCCACAATTCTAAATTCATACTTAAACCAATCAAATTTTTACGGTACATATTTCACAAGGCATTTGTCAAGAGCAGGCTTTGTAATTACTCATCTTGTTCGGCAAATTGATATTACAACAGGTAATATTATTAGAAAGTGGATCTTTTCTATATTAACTGACCCAGAACTTGATGGAAAACATTCACATGGAGCGATACGAATCTATTATAAATATAATATGACAATGGTGTATTAACAATGAAGTAGATGAGACGGGGACCGGTGAACGATAAAGATCGGTACGGTTCATTCATCATTCAGTGTTACTGAACGGTGGGAGTAAAAATATTAGTATGATAAACAAACTCCTTGATAGTATCAATAATGTTTCAACTATTAATATTTTATGGCGTCTTGGATATATCCCGGTAAGATCAAAGTTCGATGACTTGGAAATGGCTTCTGTCGAACCTCAGCGTGTAACCGCGATACTTAGCAGAAGGTAACTACACAACCTAGGGTATTTTTATTGAAAAAATATAATTAGTACGTCAGACAGATTTCCAAAAATTACTGGAAACGTATTATTTCTATTTTCACGTAAACAAAAAATGAAGACGATACAGTGCATTAAAACACGCATGACGTCACGTCGCTGGTAAAAATTGTACCATCGTAGTGACGTCACGCCTGATTTATAAATCTGTCTCTGTATGCAGGGATTATGACTCCTGCATATAGAGGAGAACAGATTTAAGGACATCAGAAAAATCCAGTACTAATTTTGATTAGCTGATGATAATCTTATGATACATTGATACCTTATGGAAAATCTTACATAATATTTTGGGAATTAACAATAATTTTTTTTAAGAAAAAAGTTGTTCGTTTATGAGCAGAATAAGTGTTTAAAATATGACCACACTTTTACTAAACCTTAACAAACAACTCTCCATTCTTCATTATCTACTACTGCTACTAACGACTATGTACTATCCACCCCAGCAATCTTCCATCCATCCATGGCTACCTACGCAGCTGTATACTGCCGCTATTCAGATACCCGGTGCAAGTTGAAGATGTGCTAAACAGAAGTGGAGGATCACTTGCCACTCCTAGCAGATAAAAGCGTGTCAAATAGTTGGATAAGGCTGTAACGGGGAGCGAAAACCAGCCGCGGAACTCACTGAGAAGGTATGTGGGATCCAGCTATTGGGTATTTACCGAATGCCGTTTTTGGTTCGGGCCACTTTGAATTATGATAACTTCGATTCGAAATTCAAATAAATACAAAAAAAGGAATTAAAACCACAGACACGAAAAAAAAATGAATTCGCAAGTTTAAACACGTGGTTTAAATATTAAGATTATATTAATTTATAATTCAAGAAGTAATCATAGTTCAAAGTGGCCTATTTAATTAAAACGGCATTTTCTTAGGTAAAGACCTAATATTTTGTACTTTAATAATTGTCGTGCCGTTATTTTTATCCATAAACATTTTTTTAGCCTAATATAATATGTAGGTACATAAGTCTTTCAGTAACTTATTTCTACGGCCCTGAAAATAAGTAGGTAAACAAGTAAATAAGTACAGTTTTCTGCTAACGTTATTCTTATTTATGTGTACGTCGCATACCTGGAAAATAAATCAGTAAAAGTAAAAAAGTCTCTACGTTAAAATGTTACCTACCAGGAGACCATAAATTCAAGGCGATAGTGAGAGAATTAGTCTGTTTTGGTTCCACTTTTTTGTCTGTTTATTTGGTCATGGTTAAGTTCAGTGGTTCCCAACCTTTATTTGACAATGGACAATTTTGATTTATATTTTGCCTGCAGGGACCAGAAATAAAAAAAAAAACATTAATTCTGGTATTCTAATTAAACTAACCTAGTATTTGTAATCAAAAGTATCAAAAGTAAAGAGCATTGCCATTTCCATAGAAAACAACATTTCTGATAGAAACTTAAAATCAGTTTGCATCAATGACTTTTTTGAGGTGAAAAGGTTGAAATTTTAAACCTTTCGCGGGCCTTGCGAACCACATGTTGGGAACCATTGGTTTAGTTGGAAACTACACGTTTATGGGAACGCGATTATCAATGGTATTTGCATATATAGAATTCGTCCTTGGCTCACCTTTTTTGGCTATGTAGACTCGGTAATTCCCGTAACTGTCTGGTGGATTAGCTATTGAAAAGTCAACGATCTTAAGATATCGATCTAAGGTATTCGCTGGTTGTTAAGCGGTTATGCTATATTCTGGCAACTACAAAAGATGTTGATAACCCTTTTTATCTTAAATTTTTATATTATAAAACCGAAAGTGGGTTTGTTGATTTGTTTGTTTAGCGAAGTTGTCAGAATGTTCGCGTTACTTACTTGAATAATAAAAAAATATACTCAAAAATCATCGGGATAAAGTTCATTTCTTAAAAAATATATAAGACGTATATTTGCGCAAATACGCCAAGATAGGTGCTACCTTTATGCTTTCACACCTTAATCGCTGAATCGATTTTGAATAATTTTGATACAGAGATAGATGGGACCATAGAAATTTACGTATCTGAATTTCGTACTAAGCTCAAATGGCTTCCTATTCGCCTTCGTCGGAATGCCCACATACTTTCTCTACTTTATAATGTACTCTTTTATCCTTCTACTCCTTTCTATCTTAAGGAACGCTTTCAGTTCCTCTGTGACACACATTCTAGGTCTTTGAGATCATCGGAGAATCTAAAACTAAGTATTCGTATGCATTCTACTTCCTTCTTTGACAAATTTTTCAGTATACAAGCGGCTCGTTAGTGGAATGCATAACCCATAGAAGTGAGGCGTGCCCAAACGCTACCAGCGTTTAAAAGAACGGTGAAGGAGCATTTCACTTTAATTTTTCGGCTCCTGTCTCAATTATATATTTGATATTTATTAGTATATAAATTGGTATTGTATTTATGTATTTTATATTATTATATCTAATTAGTATTGTTTAAAACGTTTGTACACTGACAGCCCTAAATCTATCTCCCTTCGTTCAATCCATCCTAAGGTTGTCTGGAAGAGATTGCCTTGTGCGATAAGACCGCCCATTGTACACTTATTTTATGTTTGATTGTCCTGTACTTATTATGAGTGTACACCTCATAAAGAATATAATAAAAAAATATATCTTCGGATGGGACCCTGATGAAGGTTATAGACTTTTTAATTTTTATCGCGATCGAAGGGCACCAGCTAGTCTCAATATATTTCGAAGTTCTTGATAAACTAGACTTTAAGCAACTCGATGTAGAAAAAGTTTTCCAAAAAAAAATGTCACAAACAAAAAAATACTATTCAACTTGTCAAACATAATTTAAAACGAAAAATCGTTAACCCTTTGCCCATCCTATAGCACTAAACTTATGTATAAAAAAAAATGGACACCAAAACCTCCCATTGTGTAATTCTATCGCTGTCGAGATTATCGGAGCTTGCCCTTAAGCAAACTATTCATTAAGGCCAGCTTGATTGATGTAGCCGATTATAAAGTTAAGTGCGTTCCAGACGGACGCGCGGTTTCGTTTCCACACCTTATTTGTCTGTATAAACGGGGTAATGAATTAAAACTATTTTTATGTATGTAGGTAGGTACAGTTTGGGAAATGGACTCATTAAAAATATTTATTAATTGATTGGTATCTCATGACTAGCTTAATTAAAGCTACAATAATTATGTTCGTATACTGAAATAATTACTAGTGATAAAAATGAAATATGTGTGCAAAATTATTTTATAATGATCTAATAGGTACACTATTCTATAATGATAAAAGGTGTATGAGTAAAATCATAACTTTTTTTAGTACATATTATATTATTATATTATATTATTATTATATCACTATTCTCAAAAAATATAAAATATTGAAACAAATATTTACATCAAATAAAATCTCGTAATTTGCAGTAGCTACGTGCATAAAAAATGCTAAGTAATCGCAACATTTTTTTCCGTTAGGGTGAAGAGGGCCTTAAAAAAATCCGTTTCAACAAGCACCCTTCTTTATAGGGTAATGCTCATGAAATACTAATTAGTTTCTATGAAGATATCAAACGTATAGAAAAACAAAAGAATACAGACATTTTGATTTGTGCAGGTGAATCACTCAGCTGCTTGTAAATTATGGTCGTTTGATACGAGTTTCTTGAGTTATGGAAGATGGAACTTCAAATTAGTTTTTTTTTTGTATTATGGTCCTTAATTATATGATTGGCAGCCCACATGGGTCGTCAGTGACATGTCCCTGATCTGACTCATTTACAATCAAATTATCCTTTTGGGTTTGTCATAAACTCTTTAATGTTGAAATCCGAAAAAATCTGGATAGGTGAACGTGTAAAGCAGGCATTTGGCGCAGCCGTAAGGCACACTTTCTGTCCTTCTTAAACTTTATAACGGAAAATATTTCATGTTTTTGTTTGTTTACTTTGTTTTGTCCGTAAAATCTCGCCTTTTACAGTTTGTGCTAAATAAACGTATTTTTTTACTTTTTCAGCGTCAAAATGTAACGAAGATATCAGTTTTATATGAATTTAGTTTGCCCTTTAAACTGCTTACCTATTTAGATTGAATAGCTGATGCAGGTCAAGATCATTAAAGACAACATAGCCCATTTTTAACCAGAGACTACACCATGGGGATTAACACTACCCAAAACCTGTCATTAAATTTTATATTACCAGTTAATACCAAATTAGTTTTAATGTTTCCCTAAAGACGTCTTATATTACATTCTTATACATAAATTCCGTTGACGAGAAACATTAAAGATAAATCTGGCAACATTTTTACTTTCGGCGCCACGGAAATCATAACTTTAGACTCTCCTTACGATACGTCATAAATATGATTTCGTGTACCGAATGAATGGTGACCATTGAATGTCCGTCAATAACTTCCGACAAGGAATGAGTTGGGCAAACTGTGTCCAATACTCCGATACTTCGATATATTTTAGTGTGGACATCCATTCATCTTTGGAAGGAATTTACAGAGTTGATTCGCGGGCGGCGTGGGAGCAGTGTCACTATAAAACAATATTGTGGGACACAAACTGTACCGCCAGAGCACATGATTGAATTTTATTGCCCGCTTATCGCTTACTGGGACTATTTACTAATATTTTACGGGAAGGATCAAAACGGTAGCGTAGTTTCTGGTGTTTTTTATGAAGATTTAGAGTATTAGAATGCTTGAGAATACTCAGCTTAGTTTTTTTTTCAGAAATTAGGTATAAACGTTATGTAATATGACAGGATATGCGGCTAACCAAGACAGATTGTGGGCCATGGACTACGGAAAGTCGCCACACAACGGAAACACTGAGGATCGGAGCCAACCGATATTACTCAACTACAAGAAAAAAAAAACGTATTTTAACACCGACTTCCAAAATTAAAGTTATTTTAAACTATTTAGTGTTTTTTTTTTATTTGGAAGTAGGTTGTATTTTTTTGTAAAAACGTTTTTATTTTTCACTTATCAGTGTACCTAATAACAACACTGGAAAGTCACAGAAAAGCAAAACACGTATTTCGTTAACTTGGATGATATATTTTTTATTTCCTCAAGCTATTTTGATTTAAAAACCAAACTGCTAAACCGATTTTGATGAAATTCCATAGGACCCATCGGTATACAATATTCTTTCAAACGAAAAAAAAATTGTGAATTGAGAACCACCTCCTTTTTTGAAATCGGTTAAAAAGGAGGAGGTTCTATATTTTTTTATTTTTAAGTTTCTATCTAATCTGTCATTCTTTATCAGTCTAATTTAAAAAGGAGTTTAGAGATCCCATGTAGTACTAGATGTCAACGTATAGAGCATCCATATAAAGCCATAACATAAACACGAATAGAAAAATAAATGCGGTTTACAAATGTAAGGGCGAGGCCACAACACTGCGTTGCGGCGTCGCATCGCAAAAATCTATTTGTAATTTAATTGTAATTGTATTGCTGTGCGACGTCGTTTTTGCGATGCGACGCCGCAACGCAGTGTTGTGGCCTGGCCCTTATTGTTTTCGCGCCGCGCCGCCACTGCCTCGTGCACAAGATGACCGCCTCAGATTTTAGTATTGACACTTCTTCCAATAAAACAGGCCCCATAAACGCAGCCCTTGGGACAAATAAACTGCAGCCCCGTCCGTATGATGATACTCTAAAATGCATAGAGTCCATTTTATTTGTGGTTTACTACGAAAACTGCAGTAAATAGCTGTAACCGAGGCACCCCCCACTTGTATTGACAATTTGGGTTTGCTTCCGATTTTACGTATCCATGAATAATATATCCCGTTTGGAGTAGGCAGGATTTATGAAGGGTAGCCACGGTTTTAATCTTGTTGAACGACCATAACAAGACGTATGGGCAAATTACTGAATCCGTTATGAGGTAACTGAAGCGATTTAATGGCTACTTGAATTTTGGGAGAACCCTTTTAATATTTTAATTTAATAGATCAAGGCGGGATTAGAAGTCACGATTTATGCGTTTTGTGTTTTCATTTTGTTGATTACATATTGCGTTGGGTGCGAGGTGAGCAGTTGAATGATTAATATGGCTTAATTAAACAAGGATTCCAATTTAAAGAAAAAACACGTAACACAATAGAGGCTGATATATCGTCTGGGAGGACTCTTACTACATTAATAATTCAAATTTATAAAAATTGCGTTTTAAGAGGCGCAGTAAATAAATATTTCACATTTTAAAATCACCACACAGGCACAGTAGCTTTTATTATAGCAACAATATCATAAAACTTACACTTTTCGGCATATTTAAAAAGTTTTTAACTCAAATATTCGTTAAACCATATTGAAGCTGTAAACATATTTTAGCACTTTGATATCCATCTCGCAAATGTAAGATTAGGCTATAGACTCTTGACCCTGGAGGTTTTAAATCGACACGTTTTAGGATTATTATAATTTTATTGCCAAAATGTACTAAAATATGTCTTCTAAGACTTTTTCGCCATCCATTTGTTATTTACGATTGAATTTATGACAATAATCTTAGAAAATCGGCTCCTGCTGTTAGTGATTTTATGTTGTAAATGATAAAAGTAGGATTTCTGTTTATAGGCGTACTCGGAGGTATTAAAGGTGCACCTACTTTGCACACAGAAGGAATAAAATAGACCATAAAGGTTTGACGTCATAATGGTCTGTGTGACGTTGCACTATGGTCGTAGATTCGTATTCTCGTAACCGCGGTTACGAGTTTAAGAGCCTTATTTTATATGGTTTTATGGATTGTAAAATATAGACCTACGTTTATTTCTGCTGTAGAGCAGTGAGCTTAGTACAGCTATTAGGCTTTGTAAAATAATAATAAGCCTATTTATTGTGAAATTGAACGTCAATCCTTCGATTTCTATGCTGGATATTCTATGAACTGTCTATAGACGAGATTTTTTCAGAGTATCGTCATGTGGTATTCATAATACTGTAAAGATTTAGATCTTTGATGCCGCAAGGGAAAGGAATATCTCAGCCTAGAATGAAAGTTTTTACGAAGTGAATCTGGCATCAGGTGTTGTAGCGAAACTAAGGAGACTCTTATTTTCTAGCAATGAATATAGATCTCTCCCTAGTTGAAAGTGTTTTCTGATGAAAACAAATTTTTCTTGAAGCCTATTTGTATACCTTCAGATATTTTAGTAAGTACCTAACATTCAATAACAAATAATATTATATAGATCATCAAAACAAATAGGTTACTGGGAAATAGTTTTGAAACATTTAATATTAAATAGGATTGTGTTAAACCGCTATTAAATTAAGGGTGTTAATTTAATATACCTATTGCTATAAACATTACCACAATATAAACGTTTCTCCTAGAGATAATGATCGATCATGCTTTCTTGTAAGAAGAGAGGACACCGATGTTCCTTGACCAGAGTGCTAATAAAATTCTACTTATTTAGACGCGATCTGTTAAAAAAGGTTTAATTTGCTCTACATTTTTGACAGATTGCACCTGAGATGTGAATGCGAACGTTGCTTTAAAATTATTGGAATTGGCACTTTGATGTTACTATTGATTCAACTTTTAAATGACTAATACTGCTCGCAAAAGGCCACCCATTTTTGTTAAAAAGAACTCAGCCCACCATTCAAGCACTCCATAACCAAACTCAAAAAATATAATTTTATAGCCAAACTAAAAAATATATTGAAGCATAATGAATACAACTAAGCCATCACGTCTATCAAGATTAGCGTCATTCGAGTCAGATTTATATGAACACGCACAAAAACATATTTTTGTACCTGTTTGAGTATTAGTAACGTTTAGAAATGCGCTTCTCTGTGGTTTTGAATGTCAAATATGCTAAGTTGGGCTGGTTTGAGGTTTTATGTAACTTAAAGTTTTTCTATTAATATTTTTTTATTGTAGGAACTGCTGGGTCGTGTGATGAGGGGTAAATGAGACGTTTTTGGCTAGGCCGTCTTTTACCTCTGGTGGCCTTGGGCAATTAGAATGATGCCCTATGACTTTGGCAGAGGACTGTTTTGCAGGCAAAAATAAGTTTTTTTTTTATTTATTCAACTATTTATAAACCCAATTAAAAGAAAAGAAAATTATAATGTTATCCGGAAAAGTTACTCTATGATCATTTACAGCAAAGTTTTTTTTAATTTTTTTATTTGAGATGTGTTTGCTCTTGACTCTAGTCTAGGTAGGACAGAGACAAAGTCGACGATGGAGCGAGTTGATGCTGGGTAACCAGAAGCAGCCTGTTCACTCTAATTTTTAAGAGATTAGGGTTGTATGCGTTCGGAAACACAAAGTGCTTAAACATGTATTAGAGTTAATCCAAATCAAGCCAAATCATCAGCCACTTGTTCAAAGTTCAAATATTTAGGACATGTAGTCATAGAGAACTTATCTGATGATGCTGATATAGAAAGGAAACGCAGGACATTGGCAGTTCACTGTAATATGTGTGTACTGTTATCTGTAATGTCTAGCTACAATGTCCTGTGTATACAATATAATAATGGTTTTAGGATGCTGTTGGGGCTCCCACGCTTCTGCAGTGCATCTCAAATGTTCGCAGAAGCCCACGTTGATGACTTTTATGGCGTCATCAGAAAAAGTGTTGGGTCACTGTTAGATTGTAGGGATCCAGCATTGTTTTCAATGCCGCGGAATTTTTGCTGAATTGACTTCAATCCAGTGGGATGCTGTGGGAGAGAATAGCTTCTAGTTGTTTTATGGAATTTAAAACAATATACTTTCTTATGGTTCTAATTAAATATTTATAAAAAAAACTAATCAAGAACAAAGTCTTTATAACCCAAAGGTTGACTGGTAGAGAATGCCTTGATGCATTTAGTCCGTCCGTTGTACATAAAGTTTAAATAAATAAATAAACAACACCCAACTGTATGTAGTTGACTAATTATTTCACAGTTCGGTTATTTATTGCTTATTATTTAATAAAGACACCAAAAACAATAACACATCAATATTTGGTAATTATAGTTTTTGTTCTTTAATTAACTAAAAATATTATACCTAATCTTTACCTGAACATACTCTTTGTGAATGCGCAATTAGACGACTGATTATATTATAGTCATCGTCATCATCATATTGTAGTTTTTATACAAAGAATATCGTTTAAGTTTATAGTATTTTATTTTTTCTTAATAAAATCGTTAAAAATAATGTCACTTTACAAATATCGAATAATAAGTCACTTTACTTCTCTTTTTGGAAATAATTAAGAAACAAATAGCATCAGTGGTGTTATCTATCAATCGACTTCTTCCGAAAACGCTCTTTCTACCTCAATACTTGTTGGTTTGTAAGTTGTTAATTTGGTACTTGCGGATACGCATTACGGATCTGCAAGCTGTTGCGGGATCCCGTAGGGCCTAAAATTATGCTGGATCCTGCTGGATTGTGGATCCCACTTTGCTGGATTGCAATCCCTAAGGCTGGTTGCGTGGGTGCACCAATGGCATCCTGAAAACTTTAATTAATAAATTTGAACATCCATTTGTTAGACACTGGGTGGATTTACACATGTCGACCCGGTGCTCAAAACCAGCAACGTATGCAAAATAAACTGTAAAAATAATAACATAATTTTTAAGTTTTTTGTTAATATCACTATGGTTTCATGGCCGAAATAAACACTAAACAAATAATTAAAATAAATAAGTAAATAAGATGTTTTTCGGTTAATTTTTTTAAAATTAATATATTTATCAGTTACGGGTAGGTCAACTTGCAGAAAATAGGGGAAGAGAGCGCTGGGCCCTGGGCACTTGCCCAGAGAGCCCAGTATAAAAACGAGGAGCCTGGTTTTTGGCCAGGTTATAGAAAAAAACTACTTAGTTTGTAGCGTACCTTCGCGACTATGGGCCTCATAAATGAATAAAAAAATATAATCTGCCAATCAGTATTAAAACTTATCAAATTATTACATCTTTTTTGTACCTAAATAATCATATTTGAACCTTGGTTGAATAAAGTCTGTCAGTCAATTCTACAAATTTTTAAACAAAACGTTCACATTCGCATGTCAGTCGTCATCTGTCATATAAATGTATGAAAATTAAGGCTTTTTTGACAAATGACTGAGATGCTAATGCGAATATTGCTTCAAAATTTTGGGCTTGGCCCCCTGGTTTGTGCCTGGCCCGATGACAAAATACTTGCTAACAGTAGCTGAAACGTCATGTTTGAAAGACAATGCGCAGGATCCATGGCTTGACGTGCTTTCCGAGGTAATCAAACCGCCGACATCCAAACTCCAGACTGCTACGAGGCAGAATATGGGTGTACTAAAAAACCTGCTTTTAGTACCTATGTAGCGGCGCCACATGAAAAACTAAGAAGCGAAATTTGTACGGCAACAAAAAAAGAACTGCAACGCCATATATCCTGTCAGCGACGAACTACCAACGAAATCCTGCATCGCGCAAGCAAAGTTCTCCGTGCGATTTGAACATTTACAACAGTCCGAATATCAACTATCGGGCAGTTGCCCACCAGACACAACAACAGTCTGGTCGGACGATCCTCCCTTTTCAGCGGAGGTGTGCGGGACTTTACTCTCTGTTCCGCAAACCTCTAAACCTTTACCTCTGACTACACTTTCGGGGTAATACGAATTAATAAGGTACCTAAGTAATGGTGAAGGAAGGCAGGGAATAAACAAACATCGTTAGCACATTTTACTCTTTGTTAGCATAGTCCCTTGAATGAAAAGAGAATTTATAGCCATTTTCCTGTCGCTTGAGCTAGAAAACAAGTTAATTCTCAAACCAGGCGAGGAAACTACTCGTTTTCTAACGGAATAAGTGCCATTATTATTGTTGCTCATGTTTTACTACGGTTAAAATCAATAGCACTTGTGGATTTTACGATGTGTGAAGGACTGTTATGGGTCAAGTTATTCTGAAGCTAATGTGTCTAGGGTCTTTATCTACGGGAGTTTATTATGGTGTTNAGTCTGGTCGGACGATCCTCCCTTTTCAGCGGAGGTGTGCGGGACTTTACTCTCTGTTCCGCAAACCTCTAAACCTTTACCTCTGACTACACTTTCGGGGTAATACGAATTAATAAGGTACCTAAGTAATGGTGAAGGAAGGCAGGGAATAAACAAACATCGTTAGCACATTTTACTCTTTGTTAGCATAGTCCCTTGAATGAAAAGAGAATTTATAGCCATTTTCCTGTCGCTTGAGCTAGAAAACAAGTTAATTCTCAAACCAGGCGAGGAAACTACTCGTTTTCTAACGGAATAAGTGCCATTATTATTGTTGCTCATGTTTTACTACGGTTAAAATCAATAGCACTTGTGGATTTTACGATGTGTGAAGGACTGTTATGGGTCAAGTTATTCTGAAGCTAATGTGTCTAGGGTCTTTATCTACGGGAGTTTATTATGGTGTTATCGGCAGTAAATTACTCAGTAGTTTTGCTGAAGAAATAAATGTTTTTCTTATCGAATCAGCTTTTTTTTAAATAGCTTGTTCTGTCCCACTGCTAGGCAACACCGACTGCTTTGGAGCAATATTGCGCAAGACAGTGGCCTCCCTGATGCGTCAAGTGCGGGGCAGCTCCAACGACCTTCTAAACACCATAACAGAAAGGGTTGAGTGCCCTATAGTGAGGTACTGGAATAAGGTACACAGTTCTAGTGATGTCCTTTTTAATGTATTGTAAATAGACAACTTGCTTTGCCTGGTTTGGTGAAGGTACTAACATAGTTTTAAGCTTTACTAACAATTTAATGTGGAATTATGTTCTGAAATTAAATTATAAATAAATAAAAGCCTCCCTCCACTCCTTCCACTGTTCCCGGCTCTGTGTATATGTTTTCCAATCCCGAAGGAAGACATCCTTATCCAGTCTTCCCGCCATCTACGTTGCCGTCCCCGTCTCGCGATTTTAGGGTACCGATTTTGTGTTCTACGGAAAGACAGCCAAGGCGTGACGACATCTCTTTCGTGGTCTGCCACGGCTAGGTTTCGTGTTTTCTGGGGCACTCTTGTGTCTTACGGGCCCACCGCTCTATGGAGAAACTCGGCAGCCTTTCGAGCCACGTCAACGATCTGTGATTTGGAGTGCAATATAGTGTTTCTTACGCGGTCAGTTAATTTAATACAAAGTAATTTGTTATCGTGCTATGGAGCACAGTATGCAGTTTAGTTTAAAAGATATATCACTGAGCATGGTTTATAACAACCATTTTCCGCTGCTAAGCAATTCCGTGCCTCTGTTTTCCACCTATTGCGTGTCCGATACGTAATGTGGAAAGCGGAGGCACGTTCCTCAATCCGCCACTAATCCCAGCCATCACATTTAACCCGTCTTAATTAAAAAAAGAAAACAGAAATCCCGGGACTTTCCATCACGACTGTCCATTATTAATTGCCACACCTATTACTCGGGGATGGTATTCGCGTCTCTCTGTGGCGTATACTAATAGGTCTAATTTGCTTTCTCCACAAGTCATGACGGCAGCCAAGATCTCGCCTGGACTCATGACATTCATGACACGGTGATCCTATGTCGTGCTCAGCTTAATTAGCCCGCAAACCGAGCATCGTGACAATCGGGATCACGTGTGCGAATTTGAATAATATACCGGGCCTTTCGCGGTCTACTTTGAATTGTTAGGTGGAAAACGCTAATAGACTCCGTGTCGGTTTTTTACTGTCTATTTAAGGGAATTTTTAATGGCCAGTGTTGTGTATTGTATGGGACGTAACGAATGCATAATTTGAGTTTGATAAAACAGTTTCATAAAAAAATATATGCATTGAAAACACGAATCTAAATTTAAAATTAGTTGCGTACGGTAGCAGTCAGTTTGTGATAACCATCGAATATTAATATTCAATATGTAAAGATATCAGATACATTATGTGGCGATACCACTATTTCGAATAGTCAGGTAATCGAAAATAAAGTAATCAAAAATCGATGTTTCTCTAAACATAACTGCATCGTGTGCGCCATTATGACATATTAAGCAACTTTCATTAACCTGCCCATCATCGCCGTGGAATTTCAAAACTACAAAACACGTTTACATGATAGCATCACTTGAGTATACCTGTGTAAATACCAATAAGAGAACATTATAATTACGATACAATCTTGTGGCGTGGATGTTTGGGCTCTAATATCGGCGTGGTCTGTTAAACAATGTCCACCGACGCGCTGCCCACGCGCAGGTCACGCCCCTCACAGATCCCACATTATTGTTTTTATACCTCGTATATCGACAATATCTCACCATCGATGTGTATTGAAGAATGCCCAAATTGATAGGCATCGGACACTGCTAGACATAATATTAGGACGATACGTGATGGATTTTACATTGTATGCGCTTGCAGCGTATTATTATGACCAATCGAGAAACACATTGTTCAAAATAAACACTGTGGTCTTGAAATAAAGAATGAGAATGAGGTCAAAGATCGCAGTTACCATTTTCCAGTGACTGAACATTTTAGTTAAGATAAGCAAGTGAACGTAAAAGATCTAAATCTCACAGTAATACTTTTTTTTGTTTCGCGATTCGTGCTCATCGAATTGAAGAAAATGAAACGTACAAACCCACAGTTTCTTAAACTTTGATCGAATACGAACTAGTAAGAAATGTTAAAGGAGATTTACAAAAAACAGAATTAATATCGGGATCATTTCGCATTCGACTCGTGCGCAAAAAGGAGTTCCAATTATGCGTAAACGCAGCGTCCACTTAAGCCGAACATTCGATCCGTTCTTTATCGAAATAAATTGACTGCAAAAATTGCTAACCGTCGCAAAAAATATATTTACAATGTAATGTGAAAAACTGTGGAAAGCGTATTGACGTTTTTACATGTTTGATATTTTTAAATTCCCGTCCCTAACGTCAAACAAAAGTTACTCCATATGTCATTGTGTCAAGCCGAGTCAATACATAATGCATTGTTTCCATTACACTACGAATTTTAACATAAACTCGATGTTAAAGTTTCTTCCATGAATAAAATACAATTTATTAGTTGTCAGGCGACTCTGACTCGGATCTGAGGCACGCAGGAGTGGACCAGTATCAGGACCTCGTTTGTTTCTTAAGGCTCTTGATAATAACGTCCATTTTTATATACCTTGTTTCTCGTGTCTTTTGATGAGCTGTGAGTAGTACCTAAGCGAGAGCTTTTTTTTGTATGTGCTTCGTATCGTAAGTGCAATGGTCAAATATTTTATCAGCTGTAAATTCCTCTCGCTTCAGATGCTTGTCATTATTTTACTGCGTTTTCATTTTTCATCGTTTCATAATAGTGCTTACAGAGTAAACATTAAAAATAAGGTTGATTTAGTTAGCGACATTCCTCTGTCATTGGCAGCTAACTGTATTGAACATTCACTGCTCTGTTTACAAATACAAACCTGCTTCAAAGTACGCTTCTTATACAAATACACTGTGATTTGCTATTCCGTACCGTTGCTTGTTCGTGTCTAATATTTGTGTTTGTCGCCCAAGACAAACTGAGTGTGCCTCGTGTCTTGTTTTCGGCCATATCCGTACCATAAAGCGAGTCATATTATTAACGTTAAAGACATAAACTTCATGACATAATGAGAAACACTCTAACCATACATTTTAATTCTGAAATTTTCTGAGAGAGAGTTGGTACAACACTTTTATATGGAGCACAGTTTACCTGGCGCTTGTTTACGTTAGTAATAGAAAGGAAAATCGAGTTGGTGAACGCGTTGAGACCACCAGCACTGATCTAGACATGCAGCGACATCATAATTATTACGGGCCGCTTTACTCTGATCGTAACCGGCTTCCTTCCCACCGTATAATAAATTGTGGTGTGTCGCTTGATTATACCCTGCTGACGTTTCAATTTGATAGTTTCCCATTGGGTCTTATCACTTTCTAGGATTATTGATCGATTTAGTGGGGCGTATCGTTGCGATCTTGGGGCGTCGTATAAATTACTGGCGAGCATCGGCCGGTCGCGGTCCGGCCGCGACTATTGTCAAAGGAAGTGCATCGGTTATTGTTCCCGTCGCTTTGCGTTTTATCTGCGCCGCGCGATCGCGATCAGAACGCGCAGAGGACTGCAATTTATCTCGCCCTCTATTGGATCGTATTATCTTACTATTGGAAATTGTCTCGCAAAATTGACGCGTCATTATCGGCTTTGAAAAATCGCATTTGCATTCTATGATTGTCGAGTATTTGTTCGTAAGCGATGATATAATTTCCTTTGTTGCGTTTACGCATGTCAAGTGATAAATTACAACTTGCTGCGTTGTTTGTTGAATTATAATCGTGATTCACTGATTTCATGCAACTTCATTCGTAAATTACCGATATCCTCATTTCTCTGCATTAACGTTTATTGAGATTCCAAGAAGATTAAGTGAATTATCTTGAGATAAGTACGATCTTTGTCCAATGTCCCTAATTATTTTAACTTGCTAGAGGAAGTGAGCATTCATTCTCATGACTTCGATTAAGAGCTGTTCGATAGCATCGGAGCTTGGAGTTCGATATCTTATTCATAAATCCGTTGCAATCGATTGTGTGCACGTCATATTGAGTGACGCTCGATCAGCATAATCGGTTTACAAGCTTCCTGTCCCAATTGTTATTGTAATACCCATTGTACTACCAGTTATTAATGTCCCATACGAGATGCGAACCGTCACGGCTAATTTATTTATATGGCTCAAGCAAAATAATGAAGAATAGTGTGGTCTCGAGACGACGATTCGAGGTTTAAGTTTGAGCATTAATTAAGGTTTCCATTAAGATCCGAGACTGTTTGTAAGATGCTAAGTTTGGTGGTTTGTTTGTCTCTAGACGAATGAGCGAGCGAGCACGTAGGTCAGAACACGTGAATTTACTCTGATGATGAACTTAAGAAATTATGTACAACGTTAGGCTAGCCGTTCTTAGAAGTCAAACTTTTGTGGTCGTTTACTCTCAGAACTTTCGTTATGCGGGTTAATTATGTTTCAAGCATAGATACTGTTGTTATTTTATCTGAAATTCTTTAGAAAATAATAGAGTTAATTAGCTTCTACTGTAGATGAGGCTTTGTATGAGGAAAAACAATGCGTCTATTGAAAGATATAGACATATTGAAATTGAAGTCAACGAATATTTAATCCTTCAACAATTAAGATAAAAATCCATTTTAAATTTACCATCCTACGGTAAGAAATCAAAAAGTGGAGAAAAGTTTAAAACGCAATTATGCATATTTACTTTCTCAAAAAGCTCACAGCCATGTAAATATCCATTTGAATAATATATTTCCGCCTGGACCACACGTGATTTAAATAATTTGGCAATTTATCGATGCCAGATATGATTTGATGTTGACTTGCACCTACTTTAATGGTTACTGATAGCCATAATGTAACCGAACACGAGATTGTAGATATTAGTTTTTATTTGCGGTGGCGATGAAGAATTTTTATAATGATTAATGACGATCATTATAACTGTTGATTTGTTTTGATCGAAGCTCTTTAGTTTTATTGCACCAGTATTAAACCACGGTTAATTAAAAACTTTTTTCTTCGTCTCAACATTTTCGATTCCATGGGAGGGGTCCGAAATCTTCTAATGGTCCTCCAGGGACAACGGCTGTAACAACCCCCATTTCACTTATGATTTATAGCACTTTCCGATCACCTATAGGTTGTAAAACCGATTTATAATCTCAGTGATTTATTGACACAGTAAAACTTTTTACATCTTCAGAATATCTTGTTTGTGATCTTTTTATCGCCGGTCGTCGTGAAAATATTATCACAGATTTTCGAATCGTCGGCAAGTGGCTCGGAATAAACGGCGCGAAGCATGCGATACTCAATTGCAGATTCTGCAGATTGCTGTCATGGGGTCCCATTGAGAGCGCTGTTTAACCTGTGCAAGCTGTTATTAACCGTTCATTGCTGGTGGATTTATACCGTCGTCGGCGTCACGGACTGTTCCCGTACGCAATTATCCGACTCGCGATCTCCCCATTGTTGTCGAAATTTAAAACAAATTTCCTGTACAAGGGGGGTCGCGTTTTTCTGCCCTGCCAAATTGGATAAGCACTGTAATTACTCGTTTAAGTTCCGAACGCTCGTCTGTTTGTGGGTATTGAGGCCCGGTATGTATACTTTGAAGGAGTTTATGAGGCAGAACGCATTCCTCGTCGATTCGTAGGGAGTCCGAATCTGAATACTAACTGCGTCTTAATTCAAGAAATGTACCGTTTACTCCCCTGCTGCGGAGGTTGCAGCACAATGAGTAAGGATGTCTTTGATAGCCAAATCAGATTGACATTATTCCCAAAAGTGCTTGTGGTATAGTAGCCGGTGGTCTGATTTATAGCGATAAGAGAATTGAAGAGGTGGAGTTATCGGGAAAATCGCAAGAGCAAAGCCAAGCGCGGTCTGCCAAGTGACATCGTATGACCGATGCGATTGCTTTCGGAGTGATTAATTGTTTGGGTATCTTCAGGACTTTACTGTTATCTAAATCTGCGTCGTATAGTATAGTTCTTGCAACAGAGTTGCTTATTGTTACTAGAAATGATTCATGGCCATTCACGGCCTATCAATATGATTCAGATACTCATCTCTTATTCTAGTTAGAATATATACGCGGATCTAATATTTTGATTAACTTGAGAACATCAGTAAATCAAATTTCGCGATCTAACATGTAGTGTTAGTTATCGCTTAGATACTTTTACAGCACCCTTCGTTTACATTTTGACAGATAAGATGTCAGCAGAAAATTGGATTTCACAAAATAAACATGTCTTACTTCTTTGGGCTGCAATCCCTTCGATATCGAAAATTAAACTCTACTGCTGATTGATAAAGTTGATTTTAGGAAGATTGTTATGATAAGGGAGTTTTGCACAGGATTCTTGAACGGTGTTTCTTTTGTAAGTCTTCCGGTCAAAGGATTGCCTTTACGGCTAACAGCTGTTGGCCGAATGAGGTGAGGCATTTTATTTGCTTAAGGCAGATTGACGTATCACATTCATATGCAAAGCGTTCCCAGATAGCATCTTGATGGAGTTTTGATGAGTTTATTAAAATTGCGAAGAAATGAATTATAAGATTGAAAACGAGATCCGTGCCATATTTATGCGTTGAAATGCGAAACTGATAGCGACATACATATTTATAACATTAATTAGCTTGTTGACCTATAGTTTGAATTGTTTCTTTAATGATAATAATTTCATTATGAAGTTTTCGAAAATAGATTTGTATGTTTTAGGAATATTCGATTTTAAATTAACGTATTTTATTAATTCGTTATTCATTAGATACTTCTGATTTTTTCAACTGTCTTAAAAACAAACACATTATTCATCCATCCTTTATGGTTATTATGTCTCAAGATATTGTAGACATACAATAATTCATGTTTATTATGTTTTACTAAATATAATAATCATCATCAGCCGAATGATGTCCACTGCTGGACATAGGCCTCCGCCAAAAGGAGATTTGCCATAATCGCCACGCTTGGCAGGCGGGTTGGCGATTGCAGTGTAGCTGTTGCAATGCACAGAGAATGCTGCTGCCCATTCACTGGTGAGGAATATAATAATAAATCTCCATAATCCTCCAATTGGCGTTCTTTGCAAAGTGGCTGCCAGTATCAAGTTTTATTGAGCTATAAATAATACAGTAAAAATCCCTAATGTCAACAAGTCCTTTTCTTAATATATATTTAAACCTAAACTACTGTAGCTGACCAGCCGAACACGTTAAAAGTATACTTTTGAACCATTTTAGTACCACTTTTGAACTATAAGTGACGTAACAAGCCCCCACTCCAGAACTTTGATACGTTGTATTATTTTCTGTGTCAATGTTTATTGATTTCGCTGTCTCTTAAAATACAGGTCTATCCTAGTTTAAGAGGCAGGGTTAAAAACTTTTTTGTACAGATTTAGCAAAAACCGTTTTATATAATAAGTACTTACTATCTTTATTTTTTTTTGTGAATAAACATTTATTATTATTATTATTCGTTTATTCATTTTTTTAAACTTATTCCTTACATTTTTAAATATTTTTTTAAAAAATACAAAAATAAACAAAAACATTTAAAAATATAAAAATAGTAGCCCACCGGT